>JACTOM010000925.1:5007552-5025169 GCA_015832385.1 Elymnias hypermnestra
CCTCCGTTTTAACATAATTCTAGTAACTGTAATTTGAAATGTTTATTGTTTATAAAAGCTGTTTCTTTATAAAAAACACATCACATGTTACTTTACCTCCGTTTTAACATAATTCTAGTTACTGTAATTTGAAATGTTTATTGTTTATAAAAGCTGTTCCTTTATGAAGGAACACATCACATGATACTTTACCTCCGTTTTAACATAATTCTAGTAACTGTAATTTGAAATGTTTAATGTTTATAAAAACTGTTTCTTTATAAGAAACACATCACATGTTACTTTACCTCCGTTTTAACATAATTCTAGTAACTGTAATTTGAAATGTTTACTGTTTATAAAAGCTGTTGCTTTGTAAAAGAACACAACACATGATACTTTACCTCCATTTTAATATAACTCAAGCAACTGTAATTTGAAATATTCACTGATTATAAAAGCTGTTGCTTTGTAAAAGAACACAACACGTGATATTTTACCTCCATTTTAATATAACTCAAGTAACTGTAATTTGAAATGTTCACTGATTATAAAAACTGTTGCTTTATAAAAGAACACAAAATATAATACTTCACCAGGGTTTTAACACAATTCTAGTAACTGTAATTTGAAATGTTTACTGTTTATAAAAGCTGTTGCTTTATAAAGGCACACAAAACATGATATTTTAACCCCATTTTAACATAACGATAAACAGGTGACGTGCTCGTAAACTCCATAAAATTACTTCGTAAAAAGGAACGACGCGGTAAATACGGACAGGCGATGTCTTCAACACGCCAAAATGACTGTGGATACAGTGAAGACGCTTTTAACAGAAAAGGTAGTGAAAATCTAATTTTTACGATCACCCCCGAAGAAAACATAACCCTGTCTACGAATATTTTAGGATACTGCATAAAAAATTACTTTCATAGACCTTTAAGTAGTTCTGTATAAAATTAGCTAACTTTAAGAGAGAGTACGCATTAGAAACAGACTTGATTAGCACGAAAATGATTATAGCGAGTAAACCTTAAATGATAGACAGACGCTGTACTAGACTTTTTTTTAATCGTTTTAAGAGGAACAATGCCCTTATACATAATTTTTACGTAACTTTATCACTTTACGTAGCGCACGCATCTGAAGCTGTCAAAAAGAATAAATTCTCTCCTATTTTCCAACATATTTCAATGTTACTCCACTTCTATTGGTCGCAACACAATTTTACATAGCATATAGTCTTCCCAGATAAATAGGCTATCAAACACTAAAAGATTTCTTTATTAAAACCCTGTAATTCCTGAGATTTACGCATTCAAACAAACAAACTTTTGCTTTTAGTATCAAAAAGGTATCTTTAAGCAAAAATACTAGAAAATATTGATTTTACTACTTGATTGTACTTTGTAGGCATAATGTTACTCATGGAGTAAATAATTTATTTAAAAAAAACCATTTCAGTAAAGAAATATTCAGCGCTTAGTATCTTAGCGTGGAAATAAAGACGCTTAACGACACATCGTCCCCTTCCATTGAAAAACTGAATTCTTTTACATAATCATGTGTTGAAAATATAACAGCTTTTTAGCGAGGGATCTGATAAACTCGACCCTCATACAATGCGCGTTATGGATTTGTATACTCACATGTATTTATCATAATCTTCACCGGGTTATGGTGATATACATTAGGATAAGGCTTTGAAATTACTTTGCGTACTAAAAACCTCTCTGACTCAATAACGGGAGATCTACTTCTCTACCAAAGGTCCTGGGTTAAATCCTCAACAGCGAATATTTAGGAAATTGCATTTTATAACTTGTCTAGTTACCAGTGCCTTGTTGTCATCCACCCAGGAAAGAAGTACCGCCAAAACCTAATTAATGCACTTCTATCTTGGACTGCATCATTATTAAACATAAGGGCAGATTACAGACAAGCATAAGACTGATAAAAAAGCTACAATACTGCATAGTAAAAACTTACATGAAAGAGGTTGGCAAACGAATTTATACTGATTAGTCACAAATATCTAAAAACACAATAACAATAAGAGAAAAAGAGACGTATAATAAACTATCTCCCCTCATAACGTTATTGTTTCTTTAAAAAAAATATGAATACGTTAAAATAATGAGGGGACTGCATAGGCAGCAGACAAATGAAAGAAGCCTAATTTTCTGACTCGTCAAACGACTTCCTCATCAAGTTAATAGCACAAAACAAATTATCAACGAGATCTCCGAGCAACACCGAAACAATTAATCAAAGCAGTCAGCCCTTAGAAAAAAATTAAAAGAATAATCCTTCCGACTTCGTGAATGCCATTATGATTATTCAAATCTTTTGGAAGATTCGTCGAAACTGCAAATTTAATATACATAATCAAAGAGCTAGTTGCTCAATTTACTGTATGTGACTTAAATTTAAAGTTTTTTGGCCCAACAGTAAAATCTAATAAAGATCGAGGCACATTTAATGATGTATAACATTTTTATTAAATTCTGATAGATCTTATAGACCATGAAATCTATTCAATATTATTATGAATAATGAAATATTATTAGTAAGATATATTGTTTTATAATGAACTATGTCCAATCCAATCTTGGGCTTGTCTATATAAAAACTTATATGCTTAATTATTATTTAAACTGATTAATAAGCTCTGTTTGTTTATATATTTTCTACTGGTTCTAGTAACGCAGGCTAATATTTAGACACCAATTAAATTGCTGATGGAAACCATAATTGGAGTTGAGTTGAGAAGAACTTGATCCAAAATTTCTCAAAAAAACCATTTCTCGTTTCTCTACCTCCTCCTCACCTACATTAGGTTGGTCTTCAATTTACCAATAATTCTACGATCTCTGTCCATTATATACTCAATTTTTCTGCAGAGCTCAGCAATGGGAAGTAATTCTCCATGACCAGCAGTTGCGTTCATTGGAAGAAGGCTTGACTCAATAAAACTTGGAAAAAAGATCATGTTTCAGAATTTTGTGTTCTCGCCGAGGTCCTCGAATAGATGAGACCTATTCTATTCTTTATTGTCACAATTTTTTATAATATCTTATATTATTCAAAGATATTTTTTCTAAATAACTTAGCATCGACGTAATTTTCCAATGTGTGGAATTGGATCTAATGATCCAATTAGAGTAAGGAAGAAAGAACCTTGGTCAAAAACTTTGATAATATACCATTTATAAAGATGTCTTGTCTGATTTTTTATCCGTGCTGAAGTTCTGTCTACTATAAGATCGATACTGACCCTCATTCTACCGTCTCTTCATTCCTCAGCACAAACTTTTCTACATAACTCAGCAAGGATGTAAAACTCCTAATAGTACAAGGCGGTTCATTGGAGTTCTCGGAAAAACTCGGCATAGTTACCATTTTTGAGCATATTTTGTCTGGTTGTGTATGCGTGCCAAGGTTCTATCGACTATGAGACCGATGTTCTTCCTCATAGGTTCAAAATTCTGCGGTCTCTTGCCATTCCTCAGCACAAATTTTTCTACATAACTCAGCACCGCGCCATAACTCCGCAGATTACCAGCTCCTCATCTAAATACTGCAATAACCCATTTAGGAGGATAAGAAAAAGGGATGGTAGTCATTAGCATATAATGACAGTAATTAAAATACACAAATAGAGCCATAAAGACGGGCCGGCGTTGAAGGGTTGTCTTCATCATCCGCGAGAATTTATACATTGCAAATATTTTCGCTGCGGCTCAAGCAAGCCGCGGAATTAAGGCATTGTTTAATTTATTAATTAATGGACCCGATGTTGCGTTGAAAATTATAAAATATACGCGTTAATATATTTCATGTTGCATAAATTTGACTTCTTTTTATTATAGACAAATTTGACCGAAATATAACTTACACAATTTTGAATAAAGCCTGTGTTGGTTTTATGCCAGCTTGATAAGGTAACTTAACCTTTGTTTGGTAATATATTAACCTACAGCATCATTGTTTGGCAATGTGTTATTCCACAGCATCTTTGTTTGGCAATGTCCTATTCCAGGGCATCATTGTTTGGCAATGTGCTATTCCACAGCATCTTTGTTTGGTAATGTCGTATTCCAGGGCATCATTGTTTGGCAATGGGCTATTCCACAGCATCTTTGTTTGGTAATGTCCTATTCCAGGGCATCATTGTTTGGCAATGTGCTATTCCACAGCATCTTTGTTTGGTAATGTCCTATTACAGGGCATCATTGTTTGGCAATTTGCTATTCCACAGCATCTTTGTTTGGCAATGTGCTGTTCCACAGCATCTTTGTTTAGTAATATATTATTCTACAGCATCGTCGTTTGGTAATGTACTATTCCACAGCATCATTGTTTGGTGATGTGCTATTCCACAGCAACATTGTTTGGTAATGTTCGATTCCACGGCATCTTTATTTGGTAATGTATTATTCTGCAGCATCTTTGTTTAGTAATGTATTATTCTGCAGCATCTTTGTTTGGTAATGTACTATTCCACAGCATTTTTGTTTGATAATATGTTATTCTACATCTTCTTTGTTTGATAATGTATTACTCTGCAGCACCTTTGTTTAATAATATATTATTCTACAGTATCTTGTGTGGTGTTTGATACTCGATTAATTTATAATATTTCATAAAATTCTTATAGTCTATTTTCACAGAAACAGTAAAAGCATATAAATATTTCCTTTAAAATCTTTTCATTTATAACACAAGGCTTAATATATATCAGCGCTCGCAGAAATCTCTGAAATTATTTCAATTCATCTGCAGTCCCGCTTCAGACAATGGCGGCTAATTACTGAATGTAAAGCTTTATTAACGCAATCGGGTGGTTATTAACATAAAAAAATAATATTTAGAGACTCGCTGTGAAGCTCTTAATTTACGAATATTGCGGCATTAGGTTCAACGCTCCCTCAACCCTTCTTACAAATAATTGCTGTGATGTTTCGTCTTGAGAAATGGTATAAGCGTCAAGATTAAAGCTCATCTGTTGTTATATTAGAGGGAATCTTGCATTTTAATGGCTGATTTGCCGCTTTCACATATAACGACTCTTATAATTGCTTATTTTTTCTCCCGTTTTTGTCGTGCCTGTTCTGAAATGCCTTTGTGGCTGCATATACGAGCTCAGCTACTTTTAGGGCTGTTGAAACCGCGAGCCTCGTTTTACTTTTTATTTGTTGGACCAAAGGATAGGCGAGCGACCCCTTGGTCTTTATCTTTCGACCTTTTCTATTACAACCAGTATCTCCAGGTTATCTGGCTGTCTTTGGGCGATATGACCAAAATAGTGGAGCATTCGTTGTTAACAGATAGTGGATAGAAAAGCCATGATGGCCAAGTTGTGAGACCCGTAGATTCTCGTCGAATTACACATTTAAGTCCTGGGCATGTTCCGGCAGGAAACCTGCATATGCCTGAGTTAAGGGGCCGTTATTTTCAATATTGCATCAAAAATCAGCAGCATCACCTGCCTTTTTCAATCTATTAGTAAATTGTTCACGTCTTTCAAATTATGCCAGTGGACATAAGTCTAAGAAGTACAAATTACCTATTGATATTTTAATCCGAACACCCTTCAATTTGCCAAGACATTTCGATTAGCATATAAATAGAGGGTAAAATATGACATCAGCATTTTAATTTTCCTATATTACGAAGCGATTTACAAATTAGCGGATAAGAAAGAAACGCTATAGAGGTCTTAAGAGGGTAGAACGCCCGCAGATGTTCTATTTAAATGTAAATTTGAAACATCGCAAATATGGATAAAAAATATTTAGAATCGAAATATTTATTAAATTTCGTGACAAAACTATGTATAGCTAAAGAGACAATAATAAATTACTGTAATTTAATTAGCAAATCAGCTAAATAACTTTCTAAGTTTAAGAATCTAAAGTTGCTTTGACAGACCACGTTATTTCCAAGTAAAATTATATTTTCTATCCGAAAATGTAGCTTACATGCTGCAAAATTTCCCCAAGAATATGCAGGTTTCATCCCAAGGATATATCAAAACAACTAAAAAACAGAAGTCTATACATGTAGCTGTCCCAGGCTGTCCCAGGTATCACCAGCGTAGTTTCTGATCTCGTGGAGATGAAGGGGAATCCATTATATATCGGATGGTATTGTTATTTCCTTTGAATATGCTTCCTATACCTTTTTTTTGCTGGAAAATATATTTACTCCGGATGAAGTTTATACCTTCAATCAGGAGTGTGATACTCGGTCCAGAATACTCACTAAAATCCAGCGGGACCCTCGGCGTCCTGAACAGGAGCACCAGAGGTTGAGTGGGGTCATTACTCTCTGTCACCCCGCACATCACCTGTTATGACCATTCAGAATGGCTTCCGGTCTCCTCTTACGGACAGAGGTCACCTCAGCCGCAACTTCCTCCTCCCTCTCTGATGTCTCCTTCTGTGAGATGACATACTCATAGAAAGAAAATAACCGCCAACCACTGCATATAGACGACTGTAATGCGTTGGATAAATGCATCAATCCTCAAGATTACATCCAGGCTTTCCACCAAATGTCTCAAGAAAATATTTGCGTACTTCGGATAAATTACCAGGAAACAGGGTGACAAGGTAGATAAACTTATAATTACCGGTTAAAGTTAAGATAACAAAAGAGCCAGAGTTCGCGGCAGCCCAATGCGTTGGAAGGACCAGATCCTCACCACAGTAAAAACTTCTTCATACAATGCCATACACGTCGCCGAAAACAGATCCAAATAGCGTTTATAATAAGAGAAAGAATCATTATAGGAGGTGGTGGTCACGACCCTCAGACTTGAGGAAACTGCTCAAGAACTGCTCAGGATAATTGTTATTTCCTTTTGTCAAAAGCACAATGAAAATTTATAAACAACAAATATGCACGAATTAACACAAAAACTAGCGGTGTCACCGTCGTAGATGGTGTAGAAGGTGTTGTATTGTAAAAACAACTACTCACATTAACTAACAACTCTTATTCCCTCCACTATTTAAATATACACAACTCGCACTATTTGATTTTATACGAAAGACTGTAAACAAAATTTCTCCGTTCGCTAAAGTCACCTCGCATTGCATAACATTTTGTAGTATTGCACAATGTTTTTGGTATATTTAAGTGTTGCCACTATGCCACTCAATGACTCCTACATTTCAGATCTATCAGTGCCGTCACCCAATTATCTATAGTCTAACACTTGCCTTTCTAAAACATTTTTGAACCCACCTGTAGTGACGTGCTTGATTGTATATTTGTATGTGGAAGAAGAATAGAGAAAGAGAAGCATAAAGCATAGGGGCGTAGGGTTTTCCGCCGACATCACCCTTAGTGACATCCATAATTCAATTTTTCATACTGTGGGCGTTGGTGGGTAATGTTGGTGCAATCAATCACTCTATTAATTAACTCAGATTATAATATCCCCGATATCATTTTTTTTTATTTATATATGTATATATAATAATAGTAAGAAGCGCGACAGTTTCAATAGTCGACCGCTCTGGCGGATCGTCACCCGAGAACTACCGAGAGACGCACGCCGGATTGTCACTATTGACTCTGCCCCACGCCGATAGACAGATGGCGCCAGCGTTCCACAGACTATTGCGTGTATATTATTGTAGACAACCTTCCATATTTTAAGGTTGCCTGGAAGAATTCGCTGGGTAGCGATAAGGCCACCTCTTGTATTCATGTATCTTTAATAATACAAATGTATATTTACCTATTTACAGTTTTAATACATCTTTGAGTAATTTTGCAAGTAACCTGCCAAACTTCTGTGGAGCAACGTTAAGGTCTATGCTCTAACAGCTCTTTCTCTTATTAGTGAGAAGACGTGTGCCCAGCAATGGGATGTTAATAGGCTGTTACTTGCACAAAAAGCCCTTTATTTATTTATAAGCTCTAATGCGCAAATTGCAAACGGCGGGCCTAAAGCCTTAATCTACCAGCCAAACTCTCTGGTATAAGAAAAGTCGTTGGTAGATGTGCATTACAGTGTTACCAAAAAAAACAGAGATAGACAGAAATAACAAAAGCTAGGTAACTAAACTAAAAAACTATAACTTAATTAGACATTTGCAGTGGTGATAAAAATAATAATAAAGCCTTTATAGCTCTATTGAATTGTCAAATACAGGTTTTTTCACAGAATAATTCCTATTTACGACTGATGAAGAATAGCTTTCAATCTAAAGTTCCGATAGTTGTAGAAGAAGGAATCTTCTTTAGCGCAATGGGGTCTGAATAGGGTACAAAAAACATCGTATACTTCAACCCCTCAAAGACCCAGGTTTGCGCATTCGACCTCTCACTCCACTTCCAGAACACTTTCCTCACAGTGTCCAAAAGCGTTAGCATTTCTGGATTAGACATTTCGAATGAAGTCCAATTCCGTGATCACTTTGAAGGTAAAGCGAAACTCGCTTCCAAAAATCTTGGCGTGTTTAACAGAGCTAAACCATTCTTCACAGCTTAAAATCGGTTAATCTTGTATAAAGACCAAATTCGGCCACACACGAATACTGCTGCCACCTTTGGGCTGGTGCAACCCAGTATCCACTCTTTCCATTTGACCGGATTCAAAGTCGGGCAATTCGAATTGTCGGCAACCCCCAACTGACCAACAATCTGGAGACTCTAGACCACAGACGAACCATTAGTTCCCTCTGTGTCTTATATAGAATCTATTATGGGGAGTGTTCAGATGAACTGGTTAAGTTTGTAACGACGTCACAATTCTACGACCGACCATCTCGTAGTAGAAATAAATTCCACCCACGCACTCTGGACGAATGGCACTCGTCAACGGCCCGGTTTGGCCGAACTTTTTTTCCGCGTACCTGCAAAATGTGGAACCTACTTCCAGCAGCAGTGTTCCCCCAAGACTCGTCGTCGTCGCTTCAACCGATGGACGTCCACTGCTGGACATAGGTCTCACGAAATGATGCCCACAAGGCCCGATCTTGTACCGCCTGGCTCCAGCGGCTACAGGCGATCCTCCTTATTACGTCGGTCCACTTGTGGGGGGTCGTCCTACACTGCGTCGTCTTACACTGCGTCGTCCAGTGCGGGGTCGCCATTCCAGCACTTTCCTACCCCAACGTCCATCGGTTCGTCGGACTATGTGCCCCACCCATTGCCACTTCAGGTTCGCGATTCGTAGGGCTATGTCGGTGACTTTGTCGGTTCTTCTACGGATCTCCTCATTTCTGATTTGATCGCGTAGAGAAAGTCCGAGCATAGCCCTCTCCATCGCACGCTGAGTGACTCTGAGCTTTCGAATAAGGCCCATAGCATTACTGGCAAAACCACAGAAATGATGACGACAAAGCAGCAACGGCCCCCAATCCCTGGCAGCCCCGCTATTCCCCCAAGACTACCACATGCAAATGTTTAAAAGGCAATTGAACTTCCACATCAGCCGACAATGCATCGACAGCTCCCCTAGTGCTGCAGGTATCCACGGGCGGCGGTAATCACTTACCTCCAGGTGACCCGCCAGCTCGTTTACCTGTCATAATTATAACAAAAAAGAAAGAGTATGTTTTTAACCATTAGGATTAATTATTTGTTATATTTGGATTAGACCAATTGGAATGAATTGGTCTAATCTAAATATAGTAAATCAGTACCACACGTTTTGTCGTCATATTCAATTACTTTTGTTTTAATAATGTGTTTGAATCTCTAAAACGTCTCTAAAACGTCTTTTGGCAGTTTGTTATAAAATCGCACACATTACTCTTAAATGAGCCGTGAATTTATAAAAATTTTAATACACAAGGTGCGATCACTTTCATTTTATAGATGTTCAAGTTATTATTTTGATTGAAATATATCCAAAATACCTTACAGATCATAATGCATTATGTCTAATCTCAAATACTAAGAGTGCCAAAGGCAGACATTTGAAAGGAATGAATGAAAAAAATGCTTCCGCTGTGAAAAGCAACGACAAAGAAATCGTGAAAAGTCCGGAAATGGAAGTGACAGATTGTCCTCGGCGGTGAAAAGTCACACCTCTGTTTACGGTCTCGGATTAGCTATCATTTACTTTAGTACTTTATATAATTAAGTGGAACGGCCATTAGTGTCGTAGAGGGGCGCTACGTTCTCTTCCACTCGACCTTTTGTTAACTATACAGAGACATTATTTTCTAAGTTGGCACGATTTGAAGTTAACCAGTAGTCGAAACTCCAAATTATTAAGGATCTACTTTTATAAACATAGATTTATCTAAAGCTGCACTATTTAAAAGATAAATTGTACAAAACTTCTCTATAAACGATAGTATTCTTTCTGTAAATATTAATATAATCTCAATTTCAACATATACTAACAATAAACGAAATAGTGCGTGAATTTATCAAATACCATGGTAGTGTTATAAGGTTTTATTTATTGATTTTATTTATTTATGCATAATTAAAAAAAAATATCTAATACGCTCCTTGACTATATGAATGTTTTGGGGTAATGCCCCAGAGTGTGGTACAGTTTTTATATCACAGAAAAAATATGTGAGGGCAATATTATAATTGAAGCAAACGGATAGCTGTAAATCAGAATACTTCAGGCAGTCTAAAATATTAACATTACCATGAATATATATGTCGGAGTCCAGTAGTTTCCGGAACGCCGGCTCCATCTGTAGGCACTGGACAGAGTCTCAGGTCGGCGGCGTTTCTCGACAGTTTTCGGGTGGAAGTCTGCCAGAGCGGTCGACTGTTTAAACTGTCGCGTTTCCAACTATCACTGTTAATGTTTTTGTGTAAATTAATATCGGGAACATTAAGTGTTTGGACATTATAATCTGAGTTAATTAATAAAGAGTTTGATTGCACCAACATTACTCATCGACGCCCACTGTTTGGAGATTGAAATACGGACCCCACTAATGACGATGACGGCAGGAACCTATTCTTCTTCTCTCGATTTTCTCCGACATATATAATTGAGTCATTTGCATTTAATCCAGAAACTTACTACCGCTAGACATAACCATAAATTATGTTTACCGGAGTCAAAAACTAATTCCTTTAGGAAGAGTGCATTTGTAATGCCAATAGAGCTATATAGCAAAAATTGGAAAACCTAAACTTATTGAAATTGACACTTAATATCTAATTAACAGCGCCTATTACAGTTTTCAGGATTATAAAGAGCTTTAAAATTTCCATATTTATAAATATAAATAATTAAAATTTTAATCTTGCATGCCATGAGGTGGAATTTGACGGAACATACAACACCATTCATTAACTATATATAATGTAACCCAAATTCGAAAATAAAGAAATATTAAATTGAATAAACTATAAATGTGGGAGTTCTTCCAACTGCAAAACAAAGTCTTTGCTTGTCAAAAAAGTCATGTTACGAAGGATAATAAGTATATTAATCATCATCTATTTTAATATAATGTAAGTAGCAGCCTATTAACATCCCACAGCTGGGCACAGGCCACCACACTTCTCCACTACGGATTGGCAGGCTACATGTATCCATAAATTACTTCTGAGATATGCAGCTCTCACGATGTTTTCGTTCAACGAAAGACACAATGGTGGATTGGAAAAAGCAATTAAGAGACCTAACCTCGACAGCAGACCATCATGGCTTTTTAATATAAGACAATCTAATAATCCAGTCTAATTGATCTCAACGAAAGCTATTTACCAGCACCGCATCCAAATTTTCCCATTAATCCCCTTTCGCATTCCGAATTAACGAATCGATAATAATTGATTAAGTACCGCGTCGAGTCAAGGAATACTACAAAGGAGTCCATTTCGAGCTGCCTGCGAGGAAAACAAAAACAAACCTCTCCCTTTTTTGACCGTACCGTAGAAGGCGAAATCTGGCTTTGTTCATTTGCTCGGTAAACCGATAATTTGATTAAACAACAAAGTGGGAGTCTTCGGAGCTCTCTGTAAACACGGCAAGAAGCCAATGTCCCCTAAGATAGGAAATTCATTTGAGAAAAAAATATAAGTCCAAACGTTGCAAATTAAGTCTCGTCCCCCCATTTTGTTTATTCATTTCTAACAAAATATTCTATTTGGATCGCCGTGATAACTAAATCAACGAATGCAACAGATTTTGAATTTATTTTTCAAATAACTAAGAATTAAAAATCTAATATTTAAAAATTCAGAAAATACTTATAAACCTAAACATAAACAATGTCATACACATAACAAAACAGTAACATAATGTCAAAATAACATTATTTTCTGCCATATATTATATATATATTTAAAATATTTCTTCGTTTTACTCTCTCTCTCTTTCAATTTCTAATATAAATACCTAGGACTGTTAGAAAGCTAAAGGCCAAGATACTAACTGCTTTCGATAATCAAAAATGTTTGGTTAAATAGTCAACGATCATTATTTTTAAAAATAATCTGCCTAATATTATTTTGGTAACATGAAACAGTCAAGTCCTACTTGTTAATAATATGTAAGACTTGTATGTATCACAAATATCTAGGGCTATTACAAAGCTAATGTTTAAGATACTATCTGGCTTAGGTAAACAAAAATGTCGGGTTAAATGGCGAAAAGGGTCATCAATTTTTATAATTGACAACAATCTGGCTAATATTACTTGTATTATCGAACCTGAAAACTGTTAAGTCCCATGTGTTAAAATATGTAAGACTTGTATATGTCTATACTATATATATATATATATATATCTAGAACTTTTACAAAGCTATAGACTAAGATATTAACTGTTTTCTATAAAAAATATCGGGTTTAATGATAAAAAAGGTCAAAAATCTTTACAGTTAACAACAATCTGCTTAATATTATTTTGGTAACCTGTCAAGTCTTAAGTGTCAAAAATGTGTAAGACTTGTATCAGAAATATGTAGGAGCGTTGCAATGCTAAAGGCCAAGCTAATAACTGTTTTCGATAATGAAAAATAGCGGGTTAAATGGTGAAAAGGGTCAACAATCTTTACAGTTAACAACAATCTGGCTAATATTATTTTGGTAACCTGAAACGGTCAAATTCCGGGCGTAAAAATATCGCAAAGTAATTTCGAGCATTCGGGTGAGCACTGGCATTAAAGTTAGGTAGCGGGCAAATTAAGCCGAACCCCCGATATATTGCGTTTGTTCTTTTGAAGCCGCCAGTGAAGGGTTAAACCAAGAATGCTTTGCTTTTTATAGGAAGTCCAATAAACTGAGGGCGAGGGCATATACATATATATAAATGATTAGAGGATTCAAGTGGTCAGTCAACTTCGATATTGCTACTTACTTATAATTCCTATATAATGTTTATACCAGAATTTTTCACAAATGGACAAGCTTTGAATAGTTGAGAGCTTTTGTCGTGGCTTCAAATGTTATCAAGTCTTTCCTTAGTCCCTTAACCATCTTAGATTGTATTTACTATCAATTGAGGTGATAGCTTTGCAAAGTTAATCACCAATACGCTGCTGATTCTTTTGAAGTTCACTTTTCATGTTTTGAACATTTAAAAAAAATATCTGAAAAGCTGTAAGTGTGAGGAAATTAACGCGCAGTTTATTTGGTACTTGTTATATTAATGTACTATTTTTCATCAAATATAAAAGCAAGATATTTCATAAATTCTCTTTCCTAAATTTTAAATTTTTAATATTAACAAAAAATTCGTCATTTGAGATTTCAATAAATTATTTTAATGACAATTAAACTCATTAAATTCCTTAAATATCTTCCTTTAGTTCGCTAAAGGAGTTCGCTATATATTTTTTTTATTAACTCTTCGAATTAGCGCCTGAATCATTACTGGACCCCGATTCTGATCATCGAGAAGGCAAACACAATTTATGAACAGGTGATTTCGTGTTATTTCTCCAACATACTATGGATACAGGAAGGTCTCAATGCAATGCTCGATGACCTCAGCAGAGCTTCTCAACAGGTGGGCCTATAAATGAACATGGATAAGACGACCGTTATGTCCAATGTCCATGTTCCGCTCCACTCCAGAACTCAGCACTCAAAATTGTAGACAAATATAACCCGGGATACATAGTTCAGCTAGGTAGGTCCAATTTCGACAAGGAGATCAACCGCCGAATCCAACTCGCTTGGGCAGCGTTCGGGAAACTACGACAGATACTTTCCTCCGATACTCCTCAGTGCCTGAAGACAAAGCTCTTCGAACATTGCGTGTAGCTAGTAATGACCTACGGCTCCGAAACGTGGTCGCTGACTAGGGGTTTCATACGAAAGCTCAGAGTCGCTCAGTGTGCGATGGAGAGGGCTTTGCTCGGAGTTTCTCTACGTGATGAAATCAGAAATGAGGAGCCCTACGAATCGCGAACCTAAAGTGGCAATGGGCGGGGCACATAGTCCGAAGGATCGTTGGACGTTGTAGCCCGGAGGTGCTGGAGTGGCGACCCCGTACAAGGTGGACGGACGACATAAACAGGGTCGCCGGTAGCCGCTGGAGCCAGGTGACGCAAGATCGGACCTTGAGGACATCATTACGTGAGACCTATATCCAGCAGTGGACGTCCATCGGTTGTAGCGACGATTATATATATGAAGATATTAAATTCCACATACACTCCACAAATACTAATTATCCCAAACCGATGAATTATACCTGCGCGAGGTAATTATACCGAAATACCATTAAATTAATAAATAAAAAACAGATGTGGGGGCCCCATCGAATCGTAGGACGCATAGGCCCCTCTGTCGAATAAATTTATGTAAAAATTTTCATTAATATTTTTGAGGCCGACCGTCCGTCCGTTCGCCCTTGGGAGTGAAAATCGAGTTCGCGGTCGCGATGGAAAAATGCAAACCAAAAATTATGGGGTCCCTTGCCTTGTATTTGCTTATGAATACGGGTATTACCTGCCCGCATTGTAACGTATAGGTAAACATAATACCAGAAACGTGTATGAAAAAATTTGTTCGCATTGTTTGGATCCGTTTCATTACTTATGAAAACACTCAATCATTTAAGTGTTTGTGGCTACGTTGGTTGGGAAATGCGGAATCGTGTACAAATTCACCGAAGTTTTGTGTAATTTTTCGTATATTTACAAGAGTAACTTAACCAATTTTAATATAAGGAGAGTTAAGGAAAATTAGAGCATGACTTAGGCAATATATTTGTAATTATACATGAGAAAATCTAATAAGCAAAGCTATCTTTAGATATGAGCCAAATAGCTCTATCGAGAAAATTTCACTTCAGATCAGATTTAATTCTAAACCACTCCTTAAATTAAACAATATAAACGTGTTGTTACTTTTTATAATATTAGTAGTAGTATTTATTAGTAGGGTGGTAGGCAGCTCCAATGTCCTCCTCAGCACGTTTGCCAACAAGCTGGATAGCCCTCTCTGGAGGCACTGGAATGGTGTACACGTCCGACTTCGGGGGAGTCACGGTAAGAGGTCAAGATAATTGGGCCATAATTAAGTATATAAGCCTAAGCCTAGTATATAAGCTATACTTACATAGAATAAGTCTGTATAACTAACAGTATTTCGCCTTTTTATGTCATTCTTAGAGATTAAGTTAGTACAACAAGTAGTTATTAAGTATGCAAAGTAATATGGGCACCTTAAGGGCCTGCAATAAAAATATATTATTATTATAGAAATTTTCTTGTAACGCAGTTATTATTCTAGTATATGTATGTAATAAATACATATATATATATATATAGGCATTTTAAATGCTTATATATTTATTTTCACATATAAATGTCGATATTTAATAGATACGTGCTGATCAAACACAAAACAGTTTCAAAACATTATCTTTGTATACGATATAATTTGCTTTTTCGACAAAATATCCCTTCAGCTCAGTTTTCAATGCAAGGAGGTATAGTTAAAAAATGCTTTTTTGACCGCATTTTTATAATTTTAAACGTATACAACGACGAACTAATATATTTTACTTAGTCGAACCTATATTATATAGGCAAATAATATAATATAGTGTATATTTTCATACAACATAATTATCATTTTTGAGATAATTTCACTTCAGATCAATATATACACCTTTTTCACATAGCTTACCATTAATTACTTAAATATAATACATAGAAATGCAATCATAAATCATCTTACTTATTCGATCATCATAGCAACATACAACATACAACATTATCCTTCTTTTCGAGAAAATTTCACTTTTGATCAGGTTTTATAATAACGATTTATTCCGTAAAATGTTGGTTGCCCATACTTTTATTTCCTGAAATATTTTCTACTTTTCTTCACATAATTTATCTTAATTTATTTAACATATAAAAATTCAGCTACAAATTATCTTACTGAGATTAACATGGTATACCTTAATTTATTATATATATATAAAAATTAAGTCATAAGTCATCTTATTTAATCGAACCCATAGCAAATGCACAAATTATATATAAGATAGTATATTTTACAAACATTATTGTTCTTCTCAAGAAAATTTCACTATTGATTAGTTTTTTTACATACATACATACATAGCATTACGCCTCATTCCCATAGGGGTAGGCAGAGACAACATCCTTCCACTTGCCACGATCCTTGCATATCTCCTTCGCTTCTTTAATTTTCATTAAACCTTTCATACAGATTCTTCGGTTTAAAGTACTCTAGACTTGGCCCTTATTTAAAATGTCCTGGATTTACTCCAGGAACGTTTGCCTTGGTCTTCCCCTTCCAACTTTCGCATTTACTCTTGACTCTATAAATCCTTTTTATCAGTCTCTTTTCATTTATTCTCTCTACATGCCAAAACCATCTAAGCATACCTTTCTCGATTTTAGTCACTACAGCTTCTTTTATACCACAACGTTATCTTATCACACCATTTCCTACTCTGTCACTCAGTTTCAATCCACTCATACTTCTCAACGCTCTCATTTCTACCGTATTTATTTTACTTATGTGATTCTTCTGCCATACCCAACTTTCACTACCATACATAAGTGTTGGCACCAACACTCCTGCATGCACAGCCAGTCTGGCCCTTTGGGACAACATCTGGCTATTCATAAAGGCGCGCAGGCCACCATTTACCATATTCCCTGCATTCAATATCCTTTCAATATCACTTTCACATTTTGTAAATTTAGATCCCAAGTATACATATTCTTTCACCTCTTCCACATGTTCCCCATCTATTAAAATATTGCCTTTCATCACAGGTTCATCTCTTTCAAAAAGCATAACTTTCGTTTTGTTTACATTCACTTTCATTCCTTTCCCTTTCAAAGCTTCATTCATAATATTTAGCATCTCCTGTAGCTCATTAGCGGATGACGCAAGTATTACTTGATCATCAGCGTAGAGTAAACATTTGATGAGTAATTCATTCATTCTTAACCCATACATACTTTCTTTTAAATCTGTCAAACATTTATCCATGAATAGGTTGAACAGCCATGGTGACGCAACACATCCCTGTCGAACACCTCTTTCGACAGGAAACCACTCCGTGTACGCTCCGTTTATTCTGACACAGGCACTAGAACCCTCATAGAGAGACTTCAATGCTTGGATCAGACAACCGCTCACCCCATACGTAGATAACGTTGACCACAGCTCATTCCTCACCACTCG
>JACTOM010000925.1:5027441-5075820 GCA_015832385.1 Elymnias hypermnestra
TTATGATTAATAAATAATATATTTTTATACTCTTTTTATAATATGTGTGAAAGTATGAAAAATCCATAAATATAATTATTTATGTACGGACGAGTCCGTTACAGTACGCCCCGTTTATTCTGACACAAGCACTAGAACCCTCATAGAGAGACTTCAATGCCTGAATCAGATTACCGCTCACCTCTAGTTTTTGTAATAACAGTTTATTCAGTAAACTTTTTGTTATGTTATATTGTGGAATATTTTCTATCTTGTTTTCACATAATTTATTTAATATATAAAAATTCTTCTTTTCGAGAAAATTTCACATCAAATCGGTTAATATAATAAAAGTGCACTTCGGTAAATATTTACCGAAGTGCACTTTTAATATAAATATATTCTGGAAAATTTTCTACCTTTTTTCACATAATTTATTTAATAAATAAAAATCTGCCTCATTGGTCTAATGGTTAGCATATTCGACTACAACATGAGGGCCTGGGTTCGAGTCCCGTGTCGGGCGAATTGAAAAATGGATATTGAGTTTTCTATTACGATTTTCTTAATATTTGCCCAAAGCTGGGAATTTGGCGGTGTGATCCACCCCCGTGCCTCGGAGAGCACGTTAAGCCGTTGGTCCTGTGCCCGATCTCTGTCTGGTCCTGTAGGATTCCCGTCACATCGGACTATGAGAGTAAAGGAATAGAGAGTGCACTTGTGTACTTTTCCTGCCAATCCGCAGTGGAGGAGCGTGGTGGGTCTATGCTTTAAAAACCCATCTCATATGGGTGAGGAGGTCTGTACCCAGCAGTGAGACGTTAATGGGTTGCTACTTGCTTACTTACTTATATAAAAATTAAACTACAAGTGATCTTCTTGAGTCTAACTTATAATATACACCACGCGATTCTCCTTTTCGAGAAAATTTCACATCGGATCAGCTTTTATAATAACAGTGCACTTCGTAAAATCTTCTTTGTCCGCACTTTTATATCTTAGAATTTCTCTCGTACATTCCACAATATTTTGTACCTTTTTTCAAATAGTTTCTCGCTCACCCCAACTTGTAAGGAAGGCGTCCACTATGAAAAACGTTCCTGCCGGGATCTCGAGAGATTATGAAAGATTTGTGAGTTTTCGAGTGGCGCTGCGGACGGTCGCCGTGAGCTTAAGAGATTTAAATCGCTCGCTGGCCCGGAATGCCAGATACAAACTGATTTTTTTCTCTCTCAGCTATTATGTTATCTAGAAAATAACAAACATTTATGGGTTTCAGTGTAACTTCGCCTCCCAACATTACGACATGAATATTTTTACTTTTTTTTATTGGCGACAGTTTAGCTTGACTGTAATCTCACCTGATGATCTAAAATGGAAGCGCGCTAATCTGGTAAGAGGCGATATACTACATGGTTTCTACACAGCATCGTACCGGAACACAAACCTCTTTGTTTTTAACGGTACGTCTTTGCTGATAAAGTGGTAACTAGCAACGGCCGAAGCCTCCCATCAGACCAGAGTCAGACAAATTTGAAAATACAATTTCCTAAATTCGTCCTGCCGGGGATCGAATCCAAATAATTCCAAAGCACATCTGTTGAAGTGAAACTTCTTTAGTGATATTAGCATCACGAAAATGTGAAGAGTTTTTTATGCTAATTCGTTTGAAGGTTAGGTAGTTTTAATATTTACAAAACATGTGGCATTTAAGTTTGCCACACGTCATTTAATAATTTGTAATATTGACAAATAATATGTGGAATTTTTATTTACAATCCACCATTTGAGATTTCAATAAATTATTTGTATTAATTCTCGACCTTTAATATTTTAATGACAATTAAATTCATACTTTTAAATATGTTCCTTTTTTTCCACCCTTTAAGTCTCTTTAAATATAAACAAGACTTCAAAATTAGTTTCACTTCTGACATGTATTCTTTGTACGCACGCACTTTTAACTTTTTTTTAAACTGTGCAAAAAATGAGTATAATTTAAATCTCGTAAAAAAGTAAGTATATATTAAGAGAAATAAGTATCCATTTTTTCTCATAAAATTTAATCTTTTTCTAAAATACCAGAATGTAATTTCTTAAAACAAAAAGTATTTTTGAAGAGAAATAAATATCTATTGATGAAAATATACTCTTTTTTAATATCAAAGTGAAACCTCTTAAAAAGGAGTGTGTTTTAAAAGATGTAAATATCTATTGATTTCTTATAAAATTTACTCTTATATGCAACCTCTAAAACTATACTCTTTTGTTTAAATAGTAAATTTTGTTTAAATAGTAATTTGACTGGTGGGAGGCTTCGGCCGTGGCTAGTTACCACCCTACCAGCAAAATCGTACCGCCAAACAAAGAAATTTGTGTTCCGGTACGATGCTGTGTAGAAACCGTAAGGGGTATATCGCCTCTTAACAGATTAGCGCGCTTCCATCTTAGACTGTATCATCACTTACCATCAGGTGAGATCACAGTCAAGCGCTAATCTGTCAGCAATTAAAAAAAAATTGAATTCTCTTAAAAACCGAATATATTTTAAAAGAAATAAATATGTATAATAATTTTTAATTTCAATGTAACCAAAGGAATGTGGAATATTTAATGAGATAGGAAAGTCATCAATTTCCCTATATTGATAGGTTTAAGGCAAATTTAAAGTATTACTGTTGCCACTACATAAATTTGACAAGAGTTCCAAGTGTCCCCGTATTTCACTTGGTAAGGCCACAATGCAGCCGAATCCGCCATATCTCAAGCGAGCCTGTAAATCTTCCAGGCATTTTTATATTCCTCCCCGAAGGGCTAAGCAAGTCGCACCGTCCCAGATTATATCTTGACACTTGATGGATGAATGGTTATTGGATCTCAACGTTTTTATCATTTTGATACAGTCGCGGGGGCAAGGTGAGCTCTTGTTTGGAAAAGTCGCTGAACTATCAGTATAACCTACTAATAGTCTAAATATGTAAAGGCATGTAACAACTTTGTATATATTTAGTATTGTAGTTAGTTTCATAAAACAGAAACTTATGCTAAAATTTATAAAATAAATCTATTGATCTATGTGCAAAGGCGGCTTTGTTGCTTTAAGCAATCTGTGCCAGGTAACCCTTGTCGAACCCCAGCGGCATATCTTATTGTCGCTGGTCGGAGGGGACATCTCACTGGAGAGCATAGTCGATGTGATGCTCACCAACGAGTCTGGTTGGAGGGCGGTTGCCTTCTTTTGCGAGACCATGATCTCACTGAAGGAGGCAAATGAGAGGTTAAGAGAGGATGCGGCTGATGCCCTCCCTCTCCGTCGAAGGAGGCCGGGTGCCAATAGGCGCAGGTATTCGCTCCACTATTCTTCTCAGTAAACTGTAGACTGTTATAGTCGGCATCATCAGGGTTACTAGAATGGAATTTGAAATGGCACCCACTAGTTATCCCATCCAAGGATAACGAGGTTTTAGTGGGTATTCTGGTTATTTAGCGAGTCCCACACTCCCGATTCGCGACCCGATCCCAGCGACAAAAAAAGTAAAAGGCAACCCTTGTCGAAATTAAAACTAGTATTATAATATAAGGGTAGTGCATAAATAAAATAGACTATAAAGAAATACTACGCAACTATTATACCTATTATACACATAATGTGAAATATATATAAAATAAAAGGTAAGTAACAACCCATTAACGTCCCACTGCTGGGCACAGGCGTCCTCAGTCATAGGAGAGAGGTTTTGACAGCATAGACTCACCACGCTGCTCCACTGCGGATTGGCAGGCGTAGTACACAAGTGCACTCTCTATTCCTTCACTCTCATAGTCCGATGTGACGGAAATCAGACACGACCGGACAGAGATCAGGCTCAGGACCGATGGCTTAACATGGCTCTCCGAGGAACGAGAGTAAAGCCCATCGACAACTTCCTAACTTCGGGCAAATATTGAGAAAATCTTAATAGAAAACTCAATACTGAGTTTTGAATTGGCCCGACCCGGAACTCAATCCCAGGACCTCATGGCTGTAGTCGAGCATACTCACCACTACAACAATTTACTACTAACTATCAGTATATCTAGAACTATCAGTATAAACCTACAAATATGTAAAGGCATGTAACAACTTTGTATATATTTATAAGCTGACAGAGCAAACTATGTACCTTAGAAGCGACAAAAAAAAACTAAATCATAATTGCAGAATGTTTCATTTTTTAATGATGATTTCAGTCATTTTCCTGGATTGGGAATAGGATAGTTTTCATTTTAAATTTGCACGGATCAGCTTATAAAAAATCCCTGTTTGATAGTGATGAACTCCGGTAGTCTATTATTAAAACAATTTTGATAACATGGGATCGATTTCATTTTAATTTACAACGAAAAATAAACTATTGTTGCATTTTATTTCTAAACCGAGATTTATACTCTCAACTAAGTTACATAATCATCAAATAGATGCCACCGTACTTTAAATCAAAAATTGTTTCTTTATATGTCAGTTATAAATTTATAACCAATCAATCGGATATAGTAAAAAGAGGAAGTAATATTTCGAAGATAGCTTTAAAACATTAAATTCCATGATTCATTCATTATTCGCAATTAATTTCACACAATCCTACAGGGTCGAATATTACACGGGGAATAACTAATAATACATAAGTATAATAACATAACTTCGATGACAAGTAAAATATAGAATTTATCATACTACAACCAATATAACTTATAATATCGCTAATGGATTGTGAGCTTTCATATGAGATATGCGAAATTGGCAACATTCTCAATGTACCGAGTCTGACACTGCGACCCGATCGTTTGCACTCTTTACTACACCCCTATCTCACACGTCATGTCTCTGATACGGTGCGCAAAAAAACACCCTGAATATATATTTTTAAAATTGCAAAACTTGAAGCAACATTTTTTTTCATCGCCTCTGTATATTTCTGTATATGTAGCATATGTCGCATTACAGCCGGAACATAGTGTGGGTAAAATGAATGGTGCTCGATGGAGCAGTGAAGGACGATACGATGGCTATCATGGTTCGCATCAACTGCAGTAATTACATCCGGTCGTAAATAAGCTTCAAATAAATATCTATGAGATATATAGCATCACGCTTCGTTCCCTTCGGGGTAGGCAGAGACCACGTCCATCCACTTGCCACGATCCTTGCATATCTCCTTCGCTTCTTCCATTCTCATTAAATCTTTCATACAAGTTCGTCGGTTTAGAGTACTCTTGACCTGGCCCTTATTTAAAATGTACTGTCCTTCCCCTTCCAACTTTTCCATTAAATCTTAACTCATAAATCCTTTTTGTCAGTTTCATTCATTCTCTCTACGTGCCCAACTATCTAAGCATACCTTTCTTAATTTTAGTTACTACTTCTTTTATAGCACAACGTTCTCTGATCACACTATTTCTTAATTTTGTCACTCAGTTTCACTCCACTCATACATTAATTACCATACGTAAGTGTAGGCACCAACACTCCTTCATGCACAGCCAATCTAGCCCTTTAAGACACCATCTGGCTATTCATAAAGGTGTACAGAGCACCATTTACGATATTCCCTGCATTCACTCTTCTTTCAATATCACTTTCACATCTTGAACTCGTTCCCCATCTATCTATATATTAATGATGTCTCCGTACTTTTTATCAGCAAATATAGTATAAATAAGAAATTAATATGCAAACGGTACCCTTTTTGAAGTCACTTTGGCGCGTATGATAAGCGATACGGTGTAAAAATGCCGCGGCCTCGCCGTCGGAAACATATCAATTCAATTTGGAAATCGCTCGCGGAACACCGTGAAATGGGGCCGAGTGAGCCGCTAAATCATGGACGCGATAAACATATCAGAAAGGGTTTACTTTTTATTAGCTGTCATGTGAAATCTTGTTTTTTGAGGTAGACTGTTTATTAAAACACTCCCCGAAGCTCTTTACTGCGGCGTTGGAAGACCTTCTTAAGCTTTTGGAGTGGAACGGACTGGGCATCAACATCAATGGCGAGTGCATCACTCATCTACGGTTTGCCGACGACGTGGTCATCATGGCAGAGACTCTGGCAGATCTCAATGCAATGCTCGATTACCTCAGCATAGCTTCTCGAGAGGTGGGTCTAAAAATGAACATGGACAAGACGAAAGTTATGTATAATATCCATGTACCGCCTCACCCAGTCATCATTGAGAATTCAGCTCTCGAAATTGTTGACGAATACACATACCTGGGACATATAGTCCAGCTAGGTAGGTCCAATTTCGAGAAAGAGGTAAACCGCCGAATCCAACTGGGTTGGGCAGCGTTCGGGAAACTACGCCAAACATTTTCGTCCGATATCCCTCAGTGCCTGAAGACCAAAGTCTTCGAACAGTGCATGTTGCCAGTGATGATCTACGGTTCTAAGACGTGGTCGTTGACTATAGGCCTCATGTGGAAGCTCAGAGTCACTCAGCGTGCGATGGAGAGGGCTAAGCTCGGAATTTCTCTAAGCAGAAATGAGGAGATCCGTGACAGAACCAAAGTCACCGACATAGCCCTACGAATCGCGAACTTGAGGTGGCAATGGGCGGGGCACATAGTCCGACGAACCGATGCACTTTGCGGAAGGTGCTGGAATGTGCAATCCCGCACCGGACGAAGCAGTGTAGGAAGACCTCCACAAGGAGGAACGACGATATAAGGAGGATCACCGGTAGCCGCTGGAGCCAGGCGGCACAAGATCGGGCCTTATGGGCGTCATTTCGTGAGACCTATGTCCAGCAGTAGACGTCCATCGGTTGAAGCGACGGCGACTGTTTTTTAATAAAAGTTTGATGATAAGATGTTGCAGGAATTCCAATTGTAGCTCATCTAACTTAGCGGTTTTGTGGTCTTGCGTTGTCGTGAAGCAGTAGTGGCCTAGAGCGATTGACAAATCTCGGTTGTTTAGGAGCTAGTTCTTCCTTCATGGTTTGTGGTTGCTGACAATAGAGATCTGCCGTAATCGTTTGGCCAGATTTTAAAAAGCACCGTGGACGATTTTGTTAAATGTATATTTCAATATTGTAAGATTATGGCGTTTGACATTTATGTCAACAATTATTTATTTATTTATTTTGGACAGCCAACAGTAGGTACATAATATACATTTAGTTATGATAAAAAAACTAAGATACTCGTACGTTGAATATGTCCAACTAATAATAGGCTATCACAGCATGCGATAAGTATTATACATGAAGTCAGATTAAATTAATATATAATGTCATAAGATGATATTATTATAAAATGTCAAACAAAATTAAATATTAAATTAAATTAAAAATAAACATTTTAATTAGACAATTAAAAATAACTAAACTAAAAACATTTACTTGCCCTTATCACACTAGGTGAGGTCGGCACAGCATGTTTCCTTTCGCCACATCACTCTATCCGCTGTCATTTCTACATTCACACCCCTTACACACATATCCACTTTCACACAGTTCATCCACACTTTTTTTGGTCGCCCTCTCCCGACCCTGCCGCTTATGTTATATTTAGGGTCCTCTTGCATACATGGCCATCCTCCCTTCTCATGACATGCCAGGATAGCCTTCCACTCCTTAACTTCTCCGTCACTGGTGCTACTTTCACATTTCCTCTAATATACTCATTCCTAATCTTATCTAATTTTGTCACTCCACACATCCACTTCAATATTATCTCCGCTGCATGCAAATTTCTTTCATTCTCCCCTATGGTGGCCCAGCACTCTGATCCATACAGGATGACAGGTCTAATAAATTTTCCCCTTTAGTTGGAGGGACATTCTGCCATCGCAAATTGTTCCCAATACCTGCCTCCACTTCATCCAATCTGCATTTATCCTGCTAGTAACATCTCGGTAGAGCCGAGGTAGCGGAAATCCGAGTAGACTCTTATAAACCTTATTTATTTGTATTTAATCCTCGGGAAAGTTGTCCTTTTAAGATATAACACGGTACACTGTATCTCCTGAGGATATTTCCCGTGTATCTCAATTAACTCTCCCGCTAATAAGATATAAAGGGTACTTCAGTAAAAATTCATCGCGTCATCCGGGGAGTTGATATAAAAATTAAAAATGCACACGCGCTCCATGCCTCAAGGAAGGCGTATTTACCGAAATTCCCCATAAAAAATTTAATAGGAAAATCTTTACGTTTATTTTTTAAAAAGACTCTTTCAACTTTTTACAAGTTTTTTAATCATTCGTTAATTTTTCCGTAGAAAGTTTGATATTTAAATATACGTAATCTATGTGACAGTTTCTTTCAATTACCATGGGATATTTTCGGTTTTACTAAGCTAAGTTTACTATAGTGAATGTTCGTTTTACAAAGACAAGGATTGTTAGGTCTGAATATCATCGAAATATTTTTTTTTTATTTTTAATATGGTACATTTATTATTTTTCGCATAAAATAGCAAAATATGGGAATATTGTTACCCTGACAGAAATATGGGAAAATCCGTCCTTTGTGACGTCTACATCGCGAAGGGACTCTCTTAGATATATTTTAACTTAATCAGAAGCTTAATTTTAAAGAAATCATAAGCACTAATTGTGTGATTTTCTTATAAAAATTTATTTCGATTCCTTTTATTTGAATTTTCGTTAAAATATAATATAATTGATATATAAGTATGTGTTTGGACCGCCTCCAAAAACGAACAGACAAACCGACGATAGTACTAATGACACCTTTGATAATAGAATGGAAATAAATCAATCCTGATTTTAAAAAAATCATATTTACAATATTTTATTAGCATCATCTACGCTCCATCATCCCAGAAAAGATAAATGAAACGGCAGTTTCATAAAAAATACATTACTTTACTAAAAAAACTAGCAATGAAACACAAAATAGAAAACAGCTGACGCTCGAGTGCACGGGTCAACGACCGCTAGCTGCTAGATAAAATAATTTATTTTTATGAAACTATCGTTTCATTTAGCTGTACGAACATGATGGAGCATTAATAATGCTAATAAAACGTTTTAAAATGTGATTTTTCTTTACTTAGGAAAGATTTTTTTACATCCCATCATCAAGGGCGTCATTAGTACTATCGTCTGTCTTCGTTATCAGAAGCGGTCTCCTAACGCCTTGTATATATATTACTAAAGAAGTGTATGTACATATAGATCCATACCGATTTAATATCCCGATCATAATTGAAGCGAACGTTCTTCCCAAGCCATTACGGAGCGTTCATGCACTCGTTGAGTCTCTACCGAGGTAATGAACTCACATTATAAATGCAACGAGGCATCGGCGATGCACCGCGGGTACCCCGACGAGAAGAATTAATTCATTTGCATGTAAAACTTCACCTACGGTAGTCTAAGATTAGGTATGAGACGCGGGATCGATAGACGCTTGCCAACGTGATTCTGTTATGAACACTAATGAATGTTCAGACATTAGCATATAACACTAATCTTGTTTATGATGCATATAAAATACCTCAAAAATATATGTAATCTGCACTTATATTATAAAGAGGAAACATTTTTGATTTTGTATGTGGGTTTGAGTGGGTTTTTTAAACCATAATATATGTGAAACAGCAGATGAGTGCCTTTTCCTTCGACCCCACTCCAAAGCCGGTTATACCACATGCGAAATAAGGCCGAAAAATAGATCAATAGAAATCTATGGTCCCCTTTTTTTTCTTTACGCACCCCTTTCAGACAAAATCTAAACGGGAGTGTGGGACTCGCCGGCAGTAAGCCAGAATACACCACTAAAACCCAGCGATATCCTCCCCATCCTTTAGTGGAGCACCAGAGGATCGCTTGACGCAATCTACCCTGGTACTCCGGGATACTCCTGTTGGGAATTTAGGAAGGGGGTAGGAGTAGCGCAAATTTACGCTTCCTACCTCCCAACCTGCGCCGGAGAAGAGGAGCGTCTATAGAGTCCTCCCTTTGCCTCACATAGGCCTCCTTTCAGCGAAATAACAGATTCGCAGAAGGAGACCACTGCCCTCCACTCCCTTTCGCTAGTGAGCATTGCGCCAACTAGACTCTCCAACGAAAGTTCCCCTCCGACCAACGACGTCAAAAGATGCCGCTGGGTTCCCATGCCGGGCATTCTACCAGAGCATCGAATAGGTGCATCACACTCATGGCAGGTGGGCGTTTCCTCTCGGCGAACAATCTGAAGTACTTGCCGAAACAACCATGTCCAGTCAGCACCTACACCAGACTGTAAGAAAGAGATCCGTGGCGCCTAGACGACCATTTCTCCCGATGTGGACGGATCGCCCCTACCGTAACCAGAACCGACATTAGAGACTCCAGATCTTCACGCCACCTTTGGATCAGTGCTCTCTCTACTAAGGACCTGATTCTCCTAACATCGTCGGTATCCGTTGGTGCCCGTTCGGTACTTGCAGCCGCCTTGCACCGGTAGGTGGCTGCTAGAGTTTCCGATGGCCCCTACGCATACGATCAAATTTTATTTGTAACTTAGATGATTATGTTAGACTATTAATTATAAGGTAGCAAAACTGAGAGTTCTAAAACTACCGAACAAAATAGTGGCAACACAGTAAAAAAAAAAACATTGTGCAATATTACGAAATGTTATGCAATGCGAGGTAACTTTAAAGAGCAGAACAGAGTCTCTCGTACTGTCTTTTGATGAAATAGTGCTAAAATTTATAAATTCCAATAGCAAAGTAATTATTAGTATAGTGCAAGTTCTGTACTGTTAAAATATACACAACTTCCATTGTACTGTATGCAAGTTGTATATATTATTTAAATAGGAAAATAATTATTAGTCATTACTTCACTATTTCAATTTACACAATTTAGCACGATTTCTCCTAAAACAACTATTGTTCTTCTCGTGAATGTTACCTCGTATTTCATAACATTTCGTAATATTGCACAATGTTTTCTGTAATTTTAAAGATGTCCACTATATTACACGATAATTCACAATGTTTTAGAGCTTTCAGTGTTGCCACATTATAATTTATAGTCTAACACAATCATCGAAGTTATAAGAAACGTCAAAATATCTCAAATGAAATTTTGGTCGTATGCGTAGGGGCCAAAGATTTCTACCCATCTATATATTTTTGGCCTTTTTTGTAAAGGTAACTTTAAAGAGCAGGAGAATTATGTGAACAGAGTCTCTCTTGCTTCTTATGGTCATATGGTGTGGCTATTTTAAGAGAAATAGTGCTAAATTGTATAAATTCAAATTGCGAAGTAATTACTAGTATTGTGCAAGTTGTGTACTATTTAAATATACACAACTTGCATTGTACTGTATGCAAGTTGTATATATTATTTAAATAGGGAATTAATTATTAGTTATTACTTCACTAATTGAATTTAAACAATTTAACACTATTTCTTCTAAGACAACAATTGTTCTGCTCGTTAAAGTTACCTTGCTTTGCATAACATTCCGTAATATTGCACAATGTTTCAGAGCTTTCAGTGTTGCTACCTAAAAAAATATAGTCTAACAATTACATCCCCTCAATTACCGAACTGAGATTTTATGTTTTCTAATCATATAACTATTAAAACGTGACGCTTAGTAGTAGTGCAATTATAAATCGCTTATCATTGTAACACACTGCCTTACAATAATAGAATTTTATACTTGACTTATAAGTAAAAAGTAAGTAAGTAGCAGCCCTTTAACGTCCCACTGCTGGGCACAGGCCTCCTCACTCCAAGGAGCGAGGGTTTTTAGAGCATAGACCCACCACGCTGCTCCACTGCGGATTGGCAGGCATAGTACACAAGTGCACTCTCTATTCCTTCACTCTCATAGTCCGATGTGACGGGAATCCGACACGACCGGAGAGAGATCAGGCGCAGGACCGACGGCTTAACGTGCTCTCCGAGGCACGGGGGTGGATCACACCGCCAACTTCCCAACTTCGGGCAAATATTGAGAAAATCTTCATAGAAAACTCAATATTGGTTTTTGAATTGGCCCGACCTGGGTCTCGAACCCAGGACCTTATGTCTGTAGTCGAACATGCTCACCACTAGACCAATGAGGCAGTTGACTTCTGCGTAGTGGTTTTATAAAATATATTTATGTTGAATTTTGTACAATTTACTAAAATAACAGTGGTTTAATAGAAGACCACGAGGTTAACAGACGCGTTCGTAACCACACTAACCCGCAGTAGTCACCTGCAAGCGCCACTTTTAATGAGATCCGACCCCTCTCATCGGAGACCTCTTTCTAATTCGACGTACTCCGCTCGAGCACTTTTTAGAGTCATTTCGCGCCTCTTGAGTACAATCGGATGCAGAATGGAGGCTTCAATTTGTTTCCTAGTGGTCTTTGGGATGTGTCCTTGGGTAAAATGGCCATTGTGTGTCTCGTTATTGATTCAAATAGATTTTCGTTTTTATGTCATTTAACACAGGAAATTCAAAGGTAACCAATGTAACGAAACCTTTATTTATCTGACTAAGCAGTTTGGAGAATTTTACGTTATCAGAACATAGTTGACGTTATTTTAATGGTTTGATTATAGGATGCAGAATAGATGCTTCAATTTGTTTGCCTAGTGGTCTTTGGGATGTGTGCTTGGATAAAATGGCCTTTGTGTCTCGTTATTGATTCGAATAGATTTTCGTTTTTATATCATTTAACATAGAAATATCAAAGGAAACCAATGTAAAGAAACCTTTTTTTATCTGACTAAGCAATTTGAAGAATTTTACATTATCAGAACATAGTTGACATTATTTTAATGGTTTAATTATAAGATGCAGAATAGAGGCTTCAATTTATTTGCCTAGTTGTCTTTAGGATGTGTTCTTGAGCAAAATGGCCATTGTGTGTCTCGTTATTTATTCAAATACTTTAACTTTTTCATATCGGCTCATTCTGAATATGAAAAGAAAACACTAGAAAAAGATAATTACACTATTGATAGTACTGATTTTGTAATTGTTTTAAAATCTTTTAACATAGTTAGAAATATTAAATTACTTGTTATTTGTTTTTTCTAAAACGCTATGTTTGCTTATTAGCAAGGCCTTCAGGTTGGGTAAAGGCCTCGTCCAAAGATGTCCACTTCTCTCTATCCTGAGCTTTTTGCCACCACTTTGGACCAGCGACTTTTATTTTTTCGTTCCCCCAGCATGATGAGGGCCTTCCTCTCTTTCTTTTTCCTTGGGGTCCTTTCCATATGGTGGTGTTGTAGCTCCATCTTTTGTCTCTACGTCTCGTTATGTGCTCAACATATTTAGCATTATTTTAATGGCATAATTATAGAAAGGACGCTTCAATTTGTTTGCCTAGTGGCCTTTGGGATGTGTGCTTAGGTAAAATGGCCATTGTGTCTCGTTATTGATTCAAATAGGTTTTCGTTTTTATGTCATTTAACATAGAAAACTCAAAGAAAACCAATATAATGAAACTCTTCTTTATCTGACTAAGCCATTAAATTATCTGAAGATATTATTTTAATAGCATAACTATAGGGTGCAGAATGAAAGCTTCAATTTGATGCGTATTGATCTTTTGGATTTATTCTTGGGTAAAATGGCATAGTGGGTTTCGTTGTTGATTCTAATACGTTTAGTTTTGATGTCAGTAATCCTGAATATATAAACGAAAACCCAATACAAATATAATTACGTTATTGTTCGAACTGACATTATTTTAATGGTAGTATTTTTAGAATGCAAAAAAAAAGCTTTAATTTGGTGCGTAGTGATCTGCAGAATATATCCTTCGATAAAATGGCCATTGTGTCTCGTTATTGATTCAAATATAATTTCATTGAAATCGTTTATTACGGTTTTTAATCTGTTTACATAATTTTAATGAAAATTCTCATACACCTGTGTATATTATTTGAAGATTAGCCTTTAAAGTTATACTGTTTTTTACTAAAGTAGCACATTCCTTTTTCTTTGTCCACACATAATTAGCAAATAACTTCACTAACAGATAATATGTCGAAATTAAGAATTATATTGTTTCGTCGTCATTATCTACGTTTAATCCTGACATGAGATAAACAAGACAGCCAAAATCTCTACTAGTAGACGCTTATAAAACTAGGTTAAATTACACAAATTGCTGACGTCAATTATAACACTAGAGATGTAAGATTATTTTCCAATAAAAGTTCCTTTATTGAAATAATGCTAGTAAAATAATGCTGTTATAAATTTCAGATTACTTAAGATAGTAAAATAGCTACAATTATATTATAATGATAACGATATAGAAAGCATATCTGACTCAGTTTAGGAAGTGAAACTTCTTTAGACGCATGAGGGTAAAATTGAGAGATGAATCGCGTGATTAGCATCACGAAGATGTGCAGCGGTTTTATCCTAATTCGGTCAGAAGGTCAGATAGTATTAATATTTACAAATAAAATGTGGCATTTATTTATGACACTTTAATATTTTAATGGCAATTTAGTTCATTAAATTCCTTTTTCTCTCCCTCTAAGTATCGGAAATCTAAAGTTTTACACTTGTATAAAAGACTTAAAAATTAGTTTGCCCAAGAAGTTTTACTTCTGACATGTGTACTTTGTACGCACGCACTTTTTTATGGGTTGTTTATTTGTCTATAAAAATATTCATATCTCCTAGAAAGTACAACTATAATGGGACTGCGTAAAGAAAACAAAACTTCAGGTTTTATTAGACTTCATTTACCTTTATTAGACAGTTTGAGAAAAGAAAGAAAATTGAAAGGGCTTAAAGTGTTCTACCCAGGGTTGTATGGAAGACTGTTCATGATCGTTCCCTGGGGCTCGCACTTATCATTGACATTAACTTTTTTTTGTGTTGTCCATAACATTTGCATAACTCTTAAACTGTATCGGCGTTGCTCGCCTTGAGGCCCTGGGGCGACCTCCCCGCAACACTTCGTAAGATCATTTTCAGACTTTGCCAAAGTACCTCGTCTCGGGAACTGTAAAACGGGGGGTAATTTGTAAATTACCTTCAACGAGGCGACGTAAGAACGCACGCATCTTTGACTTTATTCCCTGACATCGTATGAATACACAAACACTGACGAGAATTTATTGAATAAACTCCTACATTTTACTTCACTTTGCTCTATAATTTAATATTTTTTTTTTATAATAATAAGCCTTCCATTTATTTGTATGTCTCGCTGTCAATTTGATTTATAAATTAGCGAGATCTGAGTGATGTAAAGGCAATATTTGTAATGCAATAAAGGGTTGTTAATGATGAGTCCAAGAAAGTCGCTAAGAGTGAAATTTAGAGCAGTTTTCACTTAATAAAATTAAAATATTTAATAGTAAGTAAGTAGAGTAAGTAGCAGCCCATTAACGTCCCTCTGCTGGGCTCAGGCCTCCTCACTCCGAAGAGCGAGGGTTTTTAGAGCATAGACCCACCACGCTGCTCCAGTGCGGATTGGCAGGCATAGTACACAAGTGCACTCTCTATTCCTTCACTCTCATAGTCCGATGTGACGGGAATCCGACACGACCGGAGAGAGATCAGGCGCAGGACCGACGGCTTAACGTGCTCTCCGAGGCACGGGGGTGGATCACACCGCCAACTTCCCAACTTCGGGCAAATATTGAGAAAATCTTAATAGAAAACTCAATATTGATTTTTGAATTGGCCCGACCTGGGACTCGAACCCAGGACCTCATGTCTGTAGTCGAACATACTAACCACTAGACCAATGAGGCAGTGAAAATATTTAATAGAAGAAAGAAAATTGAGAAATAGTATTATAATTGAAGGATTACTCAAACGTTAAAAAAGCTAGGGAGTGAATGAATTACTCTAATAAATATACAATTATATGAAATGATGATGAGAAAAAGAAGTCCCACTGAATTTGTTGTGGGCTTTTCCAAGAACAGGTCGCGAACGAACCCTCGTATCTTTAAAAACTGATAGTTTTTTTTAATATCATCATCAGTAATATATACAAGAAGCTATATACAATTCAAAAGTGCAAATATTTTTTATACAATTGTTTTAGAGAGCTTTTCTCAGAGAGCTTGCATCGTATAAGTTTGTTTTACGTGTTCATAAATAAAATGATACAATACTATTTGTTTATTAATAGTTGAAATGTAAAATTTACTGTATAATTTGGTATTTTTAGAACTTTATTACTATCTTTTCATAATGATGCCTTGCTAATTATTTATTTATCCCAAACTAGTTTCTAGTTTGGGATAAATAACCATATTTTTTTTGTTTTATGTACATTATGAGTTTAATTACAAATTTATTTGTGTTTTAGAAACAATATAGTTTTCTTTTTATTAAATTATTTAGGAAGACAATTAAAGGCCCATTTAGGGTATACAGTGTATTAAATACGTGTCTGTTGGCAACATTGGCTACCTAATTATATCCCCCTATTTATGTGGTACTTTAAAGAACTTCTGTTACAGATTCCTATCTTAAAATCCAGAAAAGCTTGAAAAAGCTCTCGTTAAATGACAAAAGAATGCCTACGTTTATCGTCTTGATTGCCAACATTTATCATAACGCTGGATGTCGCAGATTAATACGAATTTGAATGAGTAAGGAATGAGTCTATTTTGACGTCTGTCACATCCAGCCGCCCTTCGGCTAACGAAGCTAATTTGAACTCGAAGTAATAAGGATGCCGCTTGAAAAATATTTACTCGGAAAATGTATTTTAAAATTGCTTATCGAAAATACTTCAGTATTTATCCTCTATTGGAGACAAATTTGTTTATTTTTTCATTCATTTAAAATACTGCTGAAAAGTTTATACATTGAAGCAGTAGTAGAATATAGAAAAGGTTACAATAAGCCAACCTTATAAGATAGACAAAAGCTATTCTTTACTTTTTTCTAGAACGTTTTAAATGAAACAATTCCCTAATACATCATTCTTACATAACTTTAACCGTTTACGAAGCGCACGTAATTAAAGATATCAAAAGGAATTGATTAAAATAAAGAAGGTTATAGAGAGTCAACCTTAAGAGATAGACATATGCTGTCCTGGACTTTTTTCTAGATCGTTTTAAGAGGAACAGTTCCTTAATACATAATTCTTATGTTACTTTAACCGTTTACGTAGCGCACGCAATTGAATATCTCAAAAGGGACAAGATTTGATTAGGATAAAGATGGTTATAGAGAGTTAGCCTTAATAGATAAACATACTCGTATGCTGTCTTGGACTTTTTCTAGAACGTTTTAAGAGTGACAGTTCCTTAATATAAAATCTTATGTTACTTCAACCGTTTACGTAGCGCACGCAATCGAACATCTCAAAAGGGACAAGATTTGATTAGGATAAAGATGGTTATACAGAGCCAACATTAAAAGATAGACTTATGTTGGAAACTTTTTTTAGAATATTTAAAGAAGAATAATTCTCTAATAGATGATTTTCGCTTAATTTTAACCGTTTACGTAGCGCACGCAATTAAAGATTTAAAAAGGGATACAATTTGATTAGAATTAAGAAGGTTATAGAGAAGCAACTTTAAAAGATAGACTTATATTGTCGGGAACTTTTTTTTAAATTTTATAGGAGATCAATTCTCTCATACATGACTTTTGCGTAACTTTAACTGTTTAAGCAGCGTACGCTCTCAAAAGCATAATATGACCGCTTTAGTCTCCTATTAGCGTGATTATATACAGTCTTGGGTACAGACATGAGTTTCTGACTTCGAGTCCGGCGTTGGGCGGTTTCAAAAATTGAGGGTTTTGGGGAGTTGTCGGTATGCTTCAACCCCGTGCGCTGGAGAGCACGTTAAGCTGTTGGCCCTAGGCCTAATCTCTCTCCGGTCGTGTCAGGTTTTCATCACATCAGATTATGAGAGTGAAGGAATGGTTTGCGTTAGCGCAAATGCTTGTGTACTAAGCTTGCCAATGCACAGTGCAGCAGCGTGGTAAGTCTATGCTCTAAAACCCTCTCTCCTATTAGTAATGAAGCCTGTGCTAAGCACTCGGACATTAAAAGGCTGCTGCTTACCTTTTATGCACTCCTCTTTTCCCATAATATAATACATTTAACGATTATAATTTAAAAACATGGGCATGTAACGCTCAACGTTAAGATGGCGGATAGCTTAATGAGACAGTATCACTGGCAGCAGCTGTTGTGATACCGGCCAGGAGTGTCGCCGCACTCACCCTTAAAAGATTTTTACTGTTGCAATACTATGGAGGAGGCTCTTTTTATAATTAAATAATAAGAATTCGTATTTTTTCCTTTTATAGTTGTAATATGATTTATGATGATATTTGATATCTGCAATATTGATATTTGCAATATTTGAATATTTTGGTAGACAGGGAACGAGTGGAAGATGTGAAAGAATTTGTACACTTGGGATCTGAATTTACAAAAGATGGAATATGTGAAAGTGATATTGAAAGGAGATTGAATGCAAGGAATATGCTAAATGGTGCTCTGCACTCCTTTATGAAATGATGGTGTCTCAAAGGGTCACTTATGTATGGTAGTGAAAGTTCGGTATGGCAGAAGAAGCACGAAAGTAAAATAAAATGCGGTAGAGATGAGAGCGTTGCGAAGTATGAGTGGGTTGAAACTGACTGACAAAGTAAGAAACAGTGTGATAAGAGAACGTTGTGGTATAAAAGAAGATGTAGTGACTAAAATTGAGAAAGGTATGCTTAGATAGTTTGGGCACGTAGAGAGAAAAATTGAAAGGAGACTGACTAAAAGGATTTATGAATCAAGAGCGAATGGGAAAGTTGGAAGGGGAAGACCGAGGCGAACGTTCCTGGACCGAATCCAGAACATTTTAAATAAGAGCCAGGTCAAGATTACTCTAAACCGACGAACTTGTATGAAAGGTTTAATGAGAATGAAAGAAGCGAAGGAGATATGCAACGATCGTGGCAAGTGGAAGGACGCGGTCTCTGCCTACCTCTATGGGAATGAGGCATCACGCTATGGCGTATGTATGTATAGATGTAATAAAAAAATCAGATTTTGACGCCCAGATGCAAGTTTCAGGGCATTATGTCATATGTAATGCTGTTGATGTAGATTCAATATTTTTACTGTAGAAAAGGGACATTCGTGCAATTTACAAAATGGGTAGCTAAGATATGACGCTAAAACAATGAAGTTTCACTATATACACATATTAGAAAACGTTTTATATTTCTATAAAAATATTGACGAACAAAGCGAATACACCTCATATAACCTGTTATCTAACCTTATTCATCTGAAAAAACTTATATTTATTATGAAAAATGTTGAATGATTAAGTATATATCACTATAATTTTGATAAAAATTGGTAATTATTAAAGCAGTTAAAAACACGTGAAGATTATACGTTTCAGATTTATAATAAAACTTTGAAAAGCTCTGTTCTGTGTCACTCATTTTCTCTCGAATAAGTTCTTTCTACAAACTTTTGGTTAGCTTTCTACTTATAAATGAACAATATAAACAATGGAGTTTTTATAAACTAACTCTGTCCGTTGGTAGCCAATATTCTACCGGTTTGGAAAGTCGATTTCACTGAGTAGAAACAGGCAAGAAACTCAGCAGTTACTCTTTTATATAAAGTAGTTTTTATAAGTCGCAATGCGTATGCAACTGGTATCAAGTCCTAATATCTGTATCGCCTATATATATATATCTTCAACATTATAATGTAAAACGATCTTTTTGACATTATATAGTAAAACTGATTACCTTTATCTTGTTAAATTTGTAAATGCTCAACCCGACCTTATTCACCCGAAGATATGGCATTAAAAGTTTGGTTTTATTTCTTTTATAAAACATAGCAGTTAAGAACGTTAAATATCCTCCTATAAATTAATTGCGAATCCATAGTTAGTTAGCAGTAGCTACACCGAAGCAAAGGCGATCGCCTTTTTTTCTCTCCCCAAGCTTTGAAAAATATAGGGGAGATTCCTATCTTGTCGCTTCTAATTTACTTATTCCTTTTTTAAAGACTTATTTACCTTCAAAATCCCATTGTGCCCAAGCGGCTCGATCTCCAGTAATAACGAGCCGACCTCTCCAGCGACGTGTCAAACGAGATTTTTCCTAAAAAAGCAATAACAATTTACATAAACACCCGGTCCTAGTTAACAGTTAATAAAGGAAACGTTGTCGCAATTGACAAAGCTGTCTTCTTTTAAACGCCTTTTAGATGGAAATGTTTATAGCGTATTGTTTTACAAGACTGTCTTTTTTTTCGACTTTCTTGTTAAGGTATTGCTTGATTTGCTCGGTTTATGTATCAATTCTCATTTCTTTAACGTTTATCTATAAATCTATAGAAATAAGTGAAATATATGGTGCCTAGATCAAAAATAAACTTTGGCAAACTAATTTTTAAGTCTTTTTAATATTTATACAAATCTAAAACTTTATTCCGTGACCTAGAGGGAGGTATGTTAGGAAATTAATGAATTTAATTGTCATGAAATCTCTAATTAATTGTAAATAAAAATGCAACGTGTTTTATATTAGAAATTATTAATTAAATTTTGTTTTCGAATTCAAAATTTAGAAAAGAGAATTTATTTAAAAAAAAATTATTTTATATTTTATTAAAAATAGTGTAAACATTATTAAATGACGAGTGGCAAATTAAAATGCCACATGTTATTTGTAAATATTAAAAAAAATTAATGACAGCATAAAAAAACGCTGCACATACTTAATTGGAAACTAAAATGACGGTACTATAGACCATCAGATGGCTGATATAAGAGTAAAATTAGTCAATAAAAAAGCTACTTATCTATATATTTCTTTAAAAGGTTTGATGTAACTAGAGTTATAAATTGCTTGTTACAAACACCAACGATATACTGTACTAATAAAGGCCCTTCTTCTTGTTCCTCTCCAATAAGTGGAGGTTGGACATCAGCTATGAAGAAGAAGTACTAACTGAGCTTCATCTTATAAACGACAAACACTATGATATTGCCATTCATTCTTGGTCTTAATAATTGCAATTAGTTATGCACAAAAACGAAAAGAAAACAGTTTATTTGATATAAAGTTAGCTTTAGTGATAGTTTTACAGTGTCGTTTAGTAATTGATGTCGTATAAACGTTATTTTTGGTTCAACAGCAAAATTTTATACCATTTATTTTATTTCGTCTATGACTTAAACTATTTTTTTATATTTAAAGTGTAACATTACAGTATTAAAATGTATCATCACCGATCATTTGGTATCACGATCATAGTCAAGTACTATCCTTTTAGAATTGTTGTGTGCATCTCATGTTATTTTTATAAATTTGATTTTGTTATTTATATTCGTTTCAGTTTCTACTTACTGTTACAAAGTCTCTCTCTCCTTCCAAATTTTGCTTCAGTACCATTTAATAATTCATACTTTATGAACGTCCTAACGCTTAGATGATTATATTCAGTTTAGCGACTTCGTATATCAGGCAATTTGAGACAAAAAAAATTGAGAAGTATGTGTGGATTAAAACTGAGTGACGGAGTAAGAAATGGTGTAATAAGAGAACGTTGTGGTATAAAAGAAGATGTAGTGACTAAAATTGGGAAAGGTATGCTTAGATGGTTTGGGCACGTAGAGAAAATGAAAGGAGACTGACAAAAGGGACTTATGAGTCAAGAGAGAATGGAAAAGTTGAAGGGGAAGACCAAGGCGAACGTTCCTGTACCCAATCCAAGACATTTTAACAAGGGCCAAGTCAAGAGTACTCTAAACCGACGAACTTGTTTAATGAGAATGAAAGAAGCAAAGGAGATATGCAAGGATCGTGGCAAGTGGAAAAATGTTGTCTCTGCCTACCCCTATGGGAATGAGGCGTGATGCTATGTATGTATATATATATGTATATCATGTAAAGGGGCTGTTATACCTGTTAATGGTGCTATATTCTTACAAAATAAACTAAATAGTCCTTCCAGATGTATCTCGCCATTTAACGTATTCGTTGACCGTGCATATCAATTCAACGGCTATTAAACGAAACAATACAGCCATTTTTACCCAGTCCAGAAATAATGACAAGCTCCAAAGGCATATCAAACTCTTTCTATTAAAAACTTCCCGCTTTCACTAATAGTAATCCAAAACAAAGTTTGCTCAGTTCAAGGTCGCAATTTAAAGTTTTTCGAAAAGTTCGTTTTTCCCACTCAGTTTTTTATAAGTATATAAATCTTTTTGCCGGCAAAGTTCCACAAAGTTTTTGGCCCAGATTGTCATCGATTTTTGTTTGAAGAGTTTGTTTTTCATTGTTCTTCTTTACTTGTTTGACGGTTAATTCATAAAAACTTTGCCGCCTGTACGATCGATAACGGTCTCGCTGGTTTGTAAACAAAGTAGTGGCTGTCCACGTGCTTTACTATGTACACGTGGGCATATTATGAATGATTTAGTTCTAACCATAATCACATTAATACATGGCATCCATTTGTACCTGTTACCTTTCTTGGTTTCTCTTAACGGTTTCCACAACATCTAGTTCATTTATATTTACGTAAACTCCATTATTTTAAAACGCCTACGTATCAGAGATTAAGCTAGTATAATTGGTGATCATGGGTGGTGAAATTCACTTCATCATCAAATGGTCCTCCGCAATCTGGAGTACTAGAGATTCCATTGGAACATTACTCTCTGGGACTCTGAACATCAAGGACAAGACATGTAAAAGCACGACTCCTAACCCCCGCTCTCCTCCTTTGGACTGAGTTAGCCTTTGCTACGGTTCTCCTTCTGTGATCATTAAATGGTTTTTTAGTTTTTTTTTCCGTTACTATAAAAACTATTGCGGCAATCGTCAGCGATCCTACTATTATATCATCACTTGGTCACATCAGAAGGAAAAACACGTTGGTTCCTCGAACTATGATGAACTTGCCACGCATTTCTTAGGCACTATACTTACGTAAAGATACTCCGAAAATAACCTGCTTTATAATTGTTATGGTTTTTAATGTATACAATATTGCCAAGTGTGTTGCTAGAAGAAAGCGTAAGGGTGTCATATTGGACTATTCTATCTTAATTTCTTTATACACTTTACATACATAGCTTCACGCCTCATGCCCATAGGATTAGTGGTCTTTGCGACCACGCTCTTCCACTTGCCAAGATCTTAAGCATATCTCCTTCGTTTCTTTCATTCTTATTAAACCTTTCATACAAGTTCATCGGTTTACAATTTTCTTGACCTGGCCCTTATTTAAAATGTTCTACATTTAATTCAGGAACGTTCACTTTGGTCCTCCACTTCCAACTTTCCCATTCTCTATTAACTCGTAAATCCTTTTTGTCAGTCTGCTGTCATTCATTCTCTTTACGTGTCCAAAACATCTAAGCATACCTTTTTTCATTTTGCTTCACTACATCTTCTTTTATACCACAACAATTGTTGTATTCTTTAAATGAGTAAAATGAATTATATTTGTATCTATAAGGTTTTAATACAAAGATGATATCGTCAAATTACTAAGTATTCACCACATTTTACTCTAAATCTGCCTTAACACGAATTTTATTACCGAAAACTGATATTACACGTTTCATATTCACCGCGGCTCTCGTAAATTCTAATAAAAATGTATTGCATCCCATAAAACAATCAAGATTTACTTGGCAACTCTCGCGAAGCTGGCTTTACTATTTTCATATCTCCATAAATATAAGATTTTCACGTCTCTAAATATTTTCCCCATCATAAAGGCTATGCATGCAAGTCAGCCCGAGGGCTCTCATCACCTCGGCCCTGAATATTTCGCATGTATTGTGCGACCCTCTGTCTCAACTTATGTAAATGCCCTAACACTTTCTCCGTTTTTCTCGCATTTGCCGCACAATAGTATGCAATTTGATGCTAGATTCAAACATTATCCGCCCTAGTGAGCCCTCTTGACTCCTGGATTTACAAATAGAAAGATTTCGTCGATGTTGAATAAAAAATTCTACGCTATTTGTTATTTTATAATACATACGGAATATTTCTGTTAATACTGACAAAATCTATACATAAAATTTGAGTGTTAAGAGTCTTGATTTGTGGTTCAAATTAACAGATTTTCGAGCGCTGACCGACTATTTCGCATTGCAAGAAATAATTGTATACCTATTCATTTATACACAACACATACACTAAAAGTACCTAATGATGTTATCTATCAAGATACAGGTAAAAATACTCTGAACTGACTGGATTTTGCTAGTCTAATAGGAAGTTCAAGAAGATATGAAAATATGCTAAAATATATTGCTATACTAATACCAGAAAAAGAAATCTATCTATAGATATGCGACGGGACCGTCTTTGACGGGACTTTCCATAGCCGATAGCTGATGTTAGGAGTAAATTAGAAAAAAGGCATCCGGAATTGGTCCGGAACTGCCTCATTGGTCTAGTGTTTAGCATGTTCGACTAAAGACATGAGGTCCTGGGTTCGAGTCCGGGTCGGGCCAAATTCAAAAATCAATATTGAGTTTTCTATTAAGATTTTCTCAATATTTTCCCCGAAGTTGGTAAGTTGGCGGTGTGATCCACCCCTGTGCCTCGGAGAGCACGTTAAGCCGTCGGTCCTGCGCCTGATCTCTCTCCGGTCGTGTCGGATTCCCGTCACATCGGACTATGAGAGTGAACGAATAGAGAGTGCACTTGTGTACTATGTCTGCCAATCCGCAGTGGAGCAGCGTGGTGGGTCTATGCTCTAAAAACCCTCGCTCCTCGGAGTGAGGAGGCCTGTGCCCAGTAGTGGGACGTTAACGGGCTGCTACTTACCTTACTTACCATCCGGAATTACACGGATAATACCGCGGACTAATGACACGTTTGATGATGAGACGGAAAAAAAACCAGCAATGAAACAAGCCGTTTTAAATTTTGTATTTCATTGCTGGTTTTTTTGAAGTAAAGTATTTTTTATTAAATTATTGTTTGATTTTCCTATACTAGTACAATGGAGCTTAAACAATGCCGACAAAGCGTTTTAAAAATATATTTATTTTTCAATTTCCATCCCATCATCCAAGATGTCATTAGGACTATCATCTGTCTTCGTTTTCGGACGCGGTCTCCTAACACCTTGTTTGTGTACGTATGATTATTCCTCATGATATAGTCCTTTTAATCTTCAGCAATGTCTCTAACCTAAATGTTACTGGGAAGAAATCATTATCATGATGATGAGACGTCATAACATTTTGTCATACCACAGCGGCCACAGCGACTTTAATTCGCCGCGGTGTTGCTCAGCTTCGGATGACGTTTATGCCATCATCAAAGAAGAGAAAGAGGACGTCATCCCTCAATCGACAATATCCTGAAAATGCTAGTGGGAAAACTAGACTCGCCAATCCAGCAGAAATTTATATCTGTTTTGGTGCGGTGAGATAGTTTCTATAGATAGTTAGTAGTTTAATCCTTTATTTTAATTTTTATTTTTTACTAACATAGCTTTTAAGTAAAAATGTTTTTAACAATAGGGCCTTTGTTGGACCAAATAAATAAATATTATTTAATATGATTTTTTCAAACGATAAATTGTATGACTACTGTGTCCTTAATAAGAAATTGGAAATGTGTTTTTTTTTATTGTTAACAGTGATTTGACTGTGATCCCATCGTGCCAAATGAAAATATTCTTCATAAGGCTTAAAAAGCATTTTTGAATCGTCACTACTCTGTCCGTTGGTAACAAATTTACCACCGGTTCGGAATCTTGATTCTACAGAGGAAAAACCGGCAAGAAACTCAGCGGTTACTCCTTTAAATATAGTTTTTGTAGGTTACAATGTGTTTAGCTTTCATTTGCAACTTGAATCAAGTCCAAACATCGTCAACATTGTAAAAGTATGTTTTTGACATATTTATTAATACTATGTGGAGACAAATCAAACCCGACAAATGATTTCTGAACCTACATCTCTTTAAAATATGGCATTACAAGTATATTTTAATTTTTTGTAGTAAAATTGTGTATTTCGCCTTTTTTGCTGTTTAAGTGTTAATATATTATGCTATGTATATTGCGAGGGTAAAGTGAGCATTGATATTTTATTACTTCTTTGCTGGTTAGGTTATAGCTATAACCAAAGCCTCCCACCAGTCCAAAATCTATCAAATTAGGATCTCTGCTAACAAAGCGAGCACTCTCACCACTGCGACAGCGAGGTCGTCTATTCTACAAAAGTATTGTTGTATTTGTATAGATGAATAATCATATTCATAGAATAGAAACACATAATGAATTGCCGTCCCCACTGTCCGTCTCGTCTGATTTATTTCATGACTTCGGATATGCAAATGGCATTAAGTTCCAAAGATGTAGGTATGCTCCCCTTAAGGAACCGTCGGCAACCGCGGAATGATGCCAATCCTGGGTGAATCTTAATATTTTATGTTGTGTTATTCCTTTTCTTTTTCCTTCCTGATATTATTTATTTCCCCGCCGACAATGAGATTCCCACTTTGGCGCGTAATAAAAAAGAATTATTGTTTATCTTTTTATAGCGGCCCGTTTTGTTTGAGATAATATTGCTGAGATTTTAAGTGACGATTTGTGCTTTTATAAAATTGGTGTTTTAAAATCAAACAGATCTAAAAGTGACAATAAAGTCCTAGAGTTTGATATGCCTTGGGAGCTTGTCATAATTTCTGGACTGGGTAAAAATGGCTGTATTGTTTTGTTTAATAGCGGTTGAATTGATATTCACAGTCAATGAATGCTAAGTACTTTAAATGGAGAGATAAATCTTTAAGGTAGGAGATTATTTGGTTTATTTTATAACAATATAACATCTATAACAGACCCTGTCCCTGGTTAACGAGATCACTAAACTGAATACAATCGTGTAAGTGTTAAGACATTCGTAAAGTATGAATCAATAAATGGTAAAAGGTGGCAAAAGGTGTCTAATTGGGAGGGAAAGAGGGAGCTGCTAAAATCAGAAATTGAAACTAATATAAATAACAAAATCAAATTAATAAAAATAACACGAGATGCACACAACAAGTCTACAAGTATAGTACTTGACTATAATCGTGATACCTAATGATCGGTCATGATACAGTTTAATAATGTAATGCTACACTTTAAATATAGAAAAAATACTTTAAGTCATAGTCGAAATAAAATAAATGGTACAAAAGCTATTGAACCAAGTACAACATTTACACGACATTAATTACTAATCGACATTGTAAAACTATCACTAAAACTAACTCTGTTAAAAAAGCTATTTTCTTTTCGTTTTAGTGCACAATTAATTGAAAATTCATAAAATAATTAGGACAAATTTTTATTTTTATTGTTAAACTTTGTAATTATTTTTGCTTTATAAAAAGAAAACTGAGGAACACAAAAAATAACTACAATGTTTTTGCAATGGCATAGTGTTTTATAAGGTCAAGCTTAGTTAGTACTTCTTCTTCGTCACAGCTGATGTCCAACCTTCAGTAATTGGAGAGGAACAAGAAGAAGATGAACAGGCTTTATTAGTACAGTAAATATTTTTTGTTTTTATGTTTACAAGAAATTAATAACTCTAGTTAACTATAATCTTTTTAAGAAGTATATCGATAAGTAGTTTAAAGAAATAGTTACTAAAGAAAAAGCTAGTTTTTAAAGTGAAACTTCTTTAGGCGCGTGATTAGCGTCACGAAGATGTGCAGCATTCATTATGCTAATTCGTTTGAAGGTTACGTAGTTTTAATATCTACAAATATTATAGGGTATTTCAATTTGCCACTCGTTTTTTCATAAAATAAAAATATTTTCTTTTCTAAATTTTAAATACAAAAAAAAAATTTAATTAAAAATTTCTTATATTGACCAAAAAAACATGTGGCTTCTTTATTTACGATTCGTATTAATTTTTAACAATTTTAATGACAATTAAATTCGTTAAATTCCCAGGAGAGAGGGTTTTTAGAGTATAGACCCACCACGTGGAGTGTAAGATGCCTGGTCGGTGGAACCAAGCACCAAATCTTGATGTCGTTGGTTGGAATTGTTTGGAGGGCAGTTGCCTCCTGTGAGGCTGTTATATTTTAAAAGGAGTTAGAGAGGCAAAGGGAGAGAAGGATGTCAGAAGGAGCAATTTTGCATGTCTGCTCCCCATTTCTTTGAGTAAATTTCATCTGATGCTTCAAGGAACATCTGACATCCATCTCTCGGATTAAGAGGGTTCCGCTGGGTTTTAGTGGCTATCCTGGTTTTTCAGCTATCAGTATACTCCTTACGTGCGTGAAAGCATTTCCCAGTAACAGATATTAGAAAAAGAATGTCATGTTTAAAGTAACAAGAATGATGTTAAATAAAATTAATTCATGTAAAATGAAGCACCATATCGCTTATCTATCACATGTGATTAAGAAGTCCCTGGCGTTGTTTTTGTTTGACACGAAAAACTGGGGAAAAAAATAATCTAGGTGGGCCAGGGGAGTGATTGGAACATGATTGATCGCCTCTATAATTGGTTGATGGATGGTAAGATGGTGGATGTTTCATCCCGTGTTCATGCAATTTTCAATAGTGTAAATAACACAGTTCAAATCCTATAAAAATCAAAATACTCTACGAGTATAAATAAGCCTAGCTGACCTTCGCAATTGCTTTAAAATCCACCTAAATGTGAGTGTGAAAGCATGCCGTCTTCTATTTGATGCTATGTTATCTCTGATATCTTCTAAGATATCCATTTTAATGAAATGGTGTTAAAGGCAGTTTTGATCTACATTAAATATACAACGTATGTAATGTATTTAATTCAATAACTAGTAATACTGTATTGTATAAAACAGCTTTGTAAATAACACATATTTTTTTGTAGTATGTAAAAGATATAAATGGTTAATAAGGGGTTATCCATTACAGGTAAATATAACATGGAAGACTTTTGTATAGATCTTTTTAAGATATAGAATTTCTTAGTACATTAATTTGATTTAACTCGTAAGGTTTAGCCAGCGTTTGCGATTTTAACACAAAAATGTTTGTTAAAACATAACATTACAAATCTTTGAATTTTTCGGCTTTTGTGTATTATAATATGTATATATATATAAGATTAACAACTCATTCAAGGGTAACTGTATACGTTTCTATAATAAACTCCCACAAGACGTTCTAAAGATGTCAATTAATAAATTCAAAGTCTTTGTTGATAGAAAGTTGATAGAAAAATTATAAGTTGGAAGATTACCTGGACGATAGAAACGCGTGAGAGTGAACGAATTTCTCTAATTGGAATTAAAATATAGTAAACTAGCATAATATTGTAATGATGATGGTAACAAGAAAAAATACCCGACTGAGTTTGTTGTGGGTTCTTCTCGGATCAGGGCGCGAGGGAACCCTCGCAACATTAGATTTTAAACCCCTCATGAGTACCACCATCAGACGTATATTAGAATCAGAGTGTGGACAAAAAATATATATATAATTTGACGATTCAAAAGTGCTGTAATATGCCTACTTGAATAAATAAAAAAAAATTGTTGAGAACTTTATTAAAATATCACCGAACAGACAGCGGAAGCAACTTAATTTTTTCTAATTAAAGATTCCCTGTCACGATGTTTGAATGCGATGAACTCTGCATTACATAGCCTCAAATTGTTACATTCATCTATCGCATGTTGCCCATGGCTCGCATCAACACAATGCTATTATTTATTTACAATTACGAGCTATAAAACCATTATATATTGAAGCAATGATGTAATCGAAAGCGATCAAAACTTGCATTGATACTTGAAATAGGCAAAAATCATGTATGACAAAGTTTTTTGACCTTAAAAGCTGTACGAAAATTTCTAGAACAGTATATGTTATCTTTTAAGGTTAGCTCAATATAACCTTTTTTGCTACGCGGGTGACACCGCGAGGAAAAGCTATTTGATATACGCAAGGAATGACTTATATATACAAGTTTAATTTTATCGAAAGCCAAATTAAACATCAAGAATGTTACGAAGCCATCACGTAATAGTATTTGCAAATAGTAATTAAATTCCGTGCCAGTATAAAGTAGAAGATACGCAGCGGAACCTAATTTTCATAGCTGATTAGACTCACCCCACATGGGATCACGTGATTACGTCATACGTCCCTATTCCGGCAGTAGTCGTAATGACGTGAACGATAATAATAAAAGATATAAAGTCACACATAATTAACATTATTAAAAAAACATAAAATAGATCACTCCCGAAAACGAAGACATATTATAGTACTAATAACACCTTCGATCGACTCTGATTAAAAAAAATCGTATTTTATTAGCATTATTTACACTCCATCATGTTAGTACAGCTAAATGAAACGATAGTTTCATAAAAAATATATTACCGCCTACCTTCCCTCTCCTTTCTTTGACGGTTTCCCTATACGTGGGGTTGTCTGGAAGAGATCGCTAAATAGTGATAAGACCGCCCATTGTACACTAGAATGATTTTAAGTTAAGTCATTGTATTATGTTTTTTTATTTTTGTGGTGTTCAATAAAGTATACTATCTATCTACTTTACTTACAAAAGAACCAACAATGAAACGCAATCGGCTGACGCTCGGGTCGACGAACGCACGCTGCCGGCACTGGTGTGCGTGTAAAAGAAACTACTAAATTGAGCGAAAGTGTGAAAAACCGCCGCGTCGAGCCATTGAACGCACATGAACATTTAGTTATTGACCGTTGACCCGAGCGTCAGCTGATTGTTTTTATATTCAGTAAAATAATATATTTTTATAAACCATCGTTTCATTTAGCTGTACTAATATGATGGAGCGTAAATAATGCTAATAAAACGTTTTAAAAACATGATTTTTTGATGAGGATAAATTTTGACGTCACGAAGATGTGCAGCGTTTTTATGCTTATTCGTTTGAGGGTTCGATAGTTTTAATATTTAGAAATAACATATGGCATTTCAATCTCCCACTCGTCATTTAATAATATAATATACCATTTTTCATATATTTATAAAATATTTGACAATTTCTATTTTCTAAATGTTAAATTCAAAAACAAAATGGACAAAAAACACGTGGCACATATGTCATTTTGAGATTTCAATAAATTATTTTTATTGATTTACGATACTTTTGATATATTTAGGATAAGTAACAGCCCATTAACGTCCCACGGCTGGTCACGGGCCTCCTCACTCATATGGGAGAGGGTTTTAGAGCATAAGCCCATCACGCTGCTCCACTGCGGATTGGCAGGCATAGTACACAGGACCGACGGCTTAACGTGATCTCCGGGGCTCGTTAAGCCTGCCTCAATGGTCTAATGGTTAGCTTGTTCGACTTCAGACATGAGGTCCTGGGTTCGAGTCCCAGGTCGGGCCAATTCAAAAATCGATATTGAGGTTTCTACTAAAATTTTCTCAATATTTGCCCGAAATTGAGAAGTTGGCGGTGTGTTCGACCACCGTGCCTCGAAGAACACGTGAAGCCGTCGGTCCTGTGCCAGATCTCTCTCCGGTCGTGTCGGATTTTCCGGACTATGAGAGAGGGAATTGAGAGTGCATTTGTGCACTATGCCTGCCAATCCGCATTAGAGCTGCGTGGTGGGTTCATGCTCTAAAAACCCTCTCTGGGTGGAACGTAAATGGGCTGCTACCAAAAAATACTTTAATGACAATTAAATTCCTTCTAGCTGTATTGACGATACTTCTATCCCTTATAAACTTTATTCGATTAAATAGTAGCCGATGTCAATGCTCAGGCTATAGACTATCTGTGCCGTCGTCGTCGTTTCAACCGATGGACGTCGACTGCTGGACATAGGTCTCACGTAATGACGTCCACAAGGCCCGATCTTGCGCCACCTGGCTCCAGCGGCTACCGGCGACACTCTTTATATCATCGGTCCACCTTGGGGGGAGGTCTGCCTACACTGCGCCGTCCGGTGCGGGGTCGCCACTCCAGCTTCTTCAGCCTCAACGTCCATCGGTCCGTCGGTCTATCTGCCCCGCCCATTACCACTTCAGGTTCGCGATTCGTAGGGCTATGTCGGTGACTTTGGTTCTACTAAGGATCTCTTCATTTCTGATTCGATCGCAAAGAGAAACTCCGAGCATAGCCCTCCCCATCGCATGCTGAGTGACTCTGAGCTCTGTGTACTGAATTTCATTTAAATCGGTTCAGTATTTTTGGCGTGAAAGAGCGTTGTCAGGAAGAAATCGCTGGTTAGACCGCCTTTTTGTACATTTGCTTGCATAAACCTTCTGTTTTCATAAATGGTAATTCTATTTCTGTTGAGATGTACAATAAAGAGTATTATAATGTTAAATATATGGGTTCGTTCGGAATAAGCGCTGAAGGTTACATGTTGATGGTACCCCTATCAGACGTCGGATGCACGCCACGTCTTGCTGACGTCACATTTGATGTTTGAGGCACGTGAAAAACATTCCCTCTTATTTGCTTAAACCTACATTATCCTGATTATGATATTGGGAATATGATTGCCTTTGCTCGATTGCTCTGGCGTTGTTTTGATTATCTACAGTCTCATTTTTTCTGAAAAATAACAGAGCTAGTGGTATTTTGTGTACCATTTGTGATAATGTCAGTTCGTTGACTTTAGAACTAGCTATGCTATAGATTTATTTTTGTTAACATAAAAGTTTTATTTTACTTATCTTTATTCAAGTAGGCCTATTACAGCACTTTTGAATCGTCAAATATATATTTCTTTCCACACACTAATTCTAAAGTAAGTCTGATGATGGTGTTAAAGAACGACTTAAAATCTAAATTGACGAGGGTTCGCGCCCTGTTCTGAGAAGATCCCACAACAATCACAGTCGGGTAATTTGTATTTTTTTGTTACCATCATCATTACAACATCATATTAGTTTGAGTGAGTAGCAGCCCATTAGCGTCCCACAGCTGGGCACAGGCCTCCTCACTGCAAGTACACAAGTGCACTCCCTATACCTTCACTCTCATAGTCCGATGTGACGGGAATCCGACACGATCGGAGAGAGGTCAGGCGCAGGACCGATGGCTTAACGTGTTCTCCGAGGCACGGGGGTGGTCACACCGCCAACTTCCCAACTTCGGGCAAATATTGAGAAAATCATAATAGAAAACTCAATATTAATTTTGAATTGGCCTGACCCGGGACTCGAACCCAGGATCTCATGTCTGTAGTCGAACATGCTAACAACTAGACCAATGAGGCAGAAGCACATAACCTAATATAATATACAAATAAAAATATATACGAGCATATTTAAATAGGTGGTACGTCCGGTCCAAGTAAATTGATAAATTGATACTGTTGTTAATAATTACTACGAGTGCTATTATTTTTAATATATATAGTTTGTAATAGATTTAGTACACCTTTATCTGCTATGGCAGAAGAATCACAAAAGTAAAATAAATGCGGTAGAGATGAGAGCGTTGAGAAGCATGAGTAGATTAAAACTGAGTGACAGAGTAAGAAATAGTGTGATAAGAGAACGTTGTGGTATAAAAGAAGACGTAGTGACTAAAATTGAGAAAGGTATGCTTAGATGGTTTGGGCATGTAGAGAGAATGAATGAAAGGAGACTGACAAAAAGGATTTATGAGTCAAGAGTGAATGCGAAAGTTGGAAGGGGAAGACCAAGGCGAACGTTCCTGGACCAAATCCAGGACATTTTAAATAACGGCCAGGTCAAGAGTACTCTAAACCGACGAACTTGTATGAAAGGTTTAATGAGATTGAAAGAAGCGAAGGAGATATGCAAGGATCGTGGCAAGTGGAAGGATGTTGTCTCTGCCTACCCCTATGGGAATGAGGCGTGATGCTATGTATGTATGTGTTATCTGCTTCCTTTTTTCTTTGTTTTTTCAAGCATATTGGGTTGAAATAGTGATTTCTTAAGGACTTATCGTTATTTTAGAGATAAGTCTTTCAATTTTACTACATTATGTCTAAACTGTACAATAAAGAGTTTTGTATTGTATTGTAAAATAATAGTGATCTATAACAACAGCTATATCTACGATATTATTATGATATTAAGTTACAGCAAAATGTTCTATAGAGTAGCAGGGATTTCAGGAAGCTATATCTACTAAATATAATAAACATTGACTGTAACATATGCATAATTAAAGGATAAATGACCCGTTCACAATACAAGCTCTAGATCGAACGCCAGTGTGGAGGTAAACGAGTGCATATAAAAGCCGTCTAGAAAGTTTGGTCGCTCGCGAAGGATCGATATGCGTCGGGAATTACGGCTAATGAAACATCTACTTGGGGTAATTTGGGTTATTATGCCATTTGGGTTATATTATATTGTTGTCAGTCACTGACTGCGACTATTAATCGCGTTGGATTTACCGCGTCTACACAGAATATCTTCCTGAAGTTACAACATTCGTAAGAACGAAGCAAATGTAAAGTAGCACGTATCGATAAAGGAGAGTTAAGGTTTGTAAAAATTGCTAGAAGCATCGTCGTTTTACGACGTTGTCTTAAAGCCTTTATTTGAGACATAAACCATTATGTGCCTTTTAGAGACTTAAATCGTTATTAAATCAGAATATTCTTTGGTAGGCTCAAGAAGCACTTTTGAATCGTCATTAATCTATCCATTGATAATAAATCTTCTATCGGTTCGGGCAGTTGATTTCGCTGAGACGAAACCGTTAAAAAACTCAACGGTTACTGCTTTAAACATAGTTTTTGTAGGTTACAACGTGTATAACTTTCATGTCACTTAAATAGTCTTCAATATTATAATATACTTTTAGTAATAGAACGGTTTTTAACATATTTCTTAAAACTATGTGGAGGCATATCCAGAAGTGTCAATCTTCCAATTGATTTCAGAACGTTTCTCACTCTAAAATCTCTATGAGAATTGATGTTACTTTGAATTTATCTCCCTTTTTGTAATATAAAGACAGTTTCAATGTCCGACGCCTTACCCCATAATAGTATGCCGTAAGACATAATGCTATAAAAATAATTTATACACCATTTTAGCAGTTTCAACATCAGTGTATTGTTTTACTTTTCTAACAGCAAATACAGCTGAACTAAGTTTCCTCACTAGAGTCTTAATATGGGCACCCCACTGAAGCCCAGAGCCTAAGGTTATTCCTAAAAAGACTGTAGACTTAACTTTCTTTAGTGGACTATCATCTATTTGTATATTTTTACAGACTTCTTTTACATATAGCAAAGCGAATTCAAGACACTACGTCTTTGCCGAGTTTAATATTAAATTATTAACAGAAAACTTGTCTAATTTAAACAACCTGAAAGTATCGTCAGCAAATAGGAGTACATCTCAGGTCTTTTACGTGGTATGCTAAATCATTTTTATATAATAAGAACAAAAAAGGTTCAAGTGTTGATCCTTGTGGGACACCCATTTTTACAGGTGATCCTACCGACTCAATGCCATTAACGAACACCATTTGAACTCTTTTTTGAAGATAAGACCTCAACAAATTAAGATATCATCTTAGAGATCACTTTAGTGTTACTAATTATTAGTTTACTGTTAAGAGTTAATTTAAACGCAATAAATCGATTATTTTATACTAAATCGTCGTTTGACGTACCATAAAACACAAATTCTAAAGATAATCAAGGATTCGTGGATTCACGCAGCTAAAGGTTCATTACATTTATTAGTCAGCCGAGGCTTTCCCTTTCTTACAATTTACCTTGTATCGGTTAATTTGATTAATTTCCCCTTGAACACGCACTAAGAAACCTGTCCCTCAATTCGGATCCAATAGGGATTTGGTCCCAATTATGTATTAACCAAAACTTGGCTATATCGGATCACACGCGAATTCACTTGGGATTAACCACGGCTACAGTATATTTAACACTTTTTTTATCAATAACAACAAGTAGTGCACTGACTATACTACCTTATTGGTCTAGCATGTTCAGCTACATACATGAGGTCCTGGGTTAGAGTCCCGGCTGGGAAGATTTCAAAAATATTGAGTTTTTAATTAATTTTTTCTTAATATTTCCCCGAAGTTGTGTATTTGGCGATATGGTTCACACCCGTGCCTCGGAGAGCACGTTAAGCTGTCGGTCCTGCGCCTAATCTTTTTCACATTGGACTATGAGAGTGAAGGAAGAGTGCACTTGTGTACTATGCTTGTCAACCTGCAGTGAAACAGCGGCGTGTGTCTATACTCTAAACACCCTCTCAACTGTAACTCAGGAAGTCTATTCCCAGCAGTGGGACCTTAATGGACACCTACACACCTTACTACCACTTTGCTTGTCCGAAAAAAACATTTTTTTTTTCAAGTAATAATGTCTAAAAAAATAATGAGTAATCTTTCCAACGCAAATCGAGTTAAATACAGTCGCTTGTCCAGCCCCGCACGGACGTTTTTTGCGTCAATTGCCCCGCGGGACAAATGACGCTAATGTGGCTCTTGGGATTTAAATGTTCATGAAAACAGTTAAACCATACAATGATATTTTTTGTTTATTGAAGTAAGATTCGCGCTAAACTTTGAGATAGTGAATAAAGTCCGTCTTGTATTTATAGGCTTATATTTAAGAAATTAAAACTTACCTCAAGGGTTTTCATTGTTATTCACGTCATTTATACAATCAAAAACACAAATAATCACTCACAGTTTATAAAATACCATAAAAAAACTTAACGACCTTTGACGCGACACACGCACCGTTTGTAACGGTCACTTTTTAACTGATTTATTTTTGTTTTTTCTACTGTCCGATGTTATTTGGATGCAATTTTTTAGGACAGTTAGCGAGAAGCAAAATAGATACACATTATGATTTAAAATGAAAGAGATGCTTAAATTTCTGATTGCCCGATTTGAAACAGAACTATCGTATCATGTTAAGCAGAAACTAGACACGGTCAATTTAAGGGCTATAGACGAAATCCAGTATTCTTACGAGTTTTATTATCTGTAAAGTTTCACCAACGATACACGCTACTAACTAATCATTTAGTAGCTAGATAGTAAATAGTATCATTCTATGTGTTTTATAAAATTGTATGTTTCATATACTTTCTGTTACTAAATTGTCCCCACCTATTGTATGTAACCTTGATGACATACACGTGAGAAATTATTATCGCACGTGACGTGCGTACTTATGTATGCTGGAAAATGAACACGAAGAAACACACAAATCGAAAATTCTTCATTAGAAGAGAAAAGACTTTTCATAAAGTAAAAAATATATGTAAATCGGAGAATAAGAGAGAAGGAGAGCATGAAGCATATGGGCGTAGGGTTCTCCGCCGATATCGTCATTAATGGCATCCATAAATTCATACTGTGGGTGTTGGTGGGTAATGTTGGTGCAATCAAACACTTTATAAATTAACTCAGATTATAATGTTCAATCACTTAATGTTCCTGACATCAATTTACAGAAACTCATTAATAATAATAGCTTGGAACGCGACAGTTTCTACTGTCGACCGCTCTAGCGGACCGCCACTCGAGAACTACCGAGAGACGTGCGCCGGACTGTCACTATTGCCTCTGTTCCACGCCGATAGACAAATGGCACCAGCTTTCCACACAATACCGCACTCCAACATATATAATCCCTGTTTATTGTCTAGAGTTATTAATTTTTAGACACTATATCCATATTTGTTATCAAACACATTGATTAAAGTGAATTTTTTCAGGATTTGGTGATATTTGCATAAAGTTTAAACAATATTTTGCGTGTTACAACGTTTTTGCTTTCCAGCATCGATATAGCTCTTAAGTATTATAATAAAATGAAATAAAATCATTATAAAACTAACAAAAAATTCGTTGAAACAATTAATTTAGACAGACATATATACAGATTCATATATTTTTATACCGCTATATACATCTGTATGTATGTTTGTTTAATTTTATTTATTCGACAAAATTACAATCTTATGATGCTAAATTTACTTCTATTCTAACAACCTTTTTTAAATTAAACTTGATGAAAATTAGTTTAATGAAAGGACATGTGAGTACTAGCTAATGCACGCATCTTTGTCCGTCTTTTATACCTCATAAACAGACTGACTAATAAACATTTTGTATTATAATATTGTATAAACTTATAATCGCGGGGTTAATAGACGTCCCGGATATTACCTGGTTATATAACAGAGATATTGAATCCTGGATCTGTTTATTTACTAAATATAGTATCATATTTTAATTAAAGAGTAATAGAAAAGTATGTTTTTGACGTGTATTTAATTATTTTCAAAACTAATATTGCAAATAGGAAACATTTGTGTTTTTGTATTTATGTTTGTAACGTATTTACACAAAGAGTACTGGACCGATTTCAAAAACTTTTTCACTCTTGGAAAGCTGCATTTTCACTGAGCGAAATAATCTATATTACTTTCCCAAAAAAAAATAGGGATCTTTAAGAAAAATGCATAAATGTAACCCATGGTGTTAAATAAAAAATTTACTATCGCAAGCGCTGCGAACACTATCGATGATAGAACGAAAATATATTATACAATATTATAGAACGTATTAATATCTACAAAATAGTCTGTGACACTGTATGTCTAACTACTGCAGCTATGCCACTATAACTACTTGTTTACATTTTAAAAGTTAATAAAAGTGGCGACGATAATCAAACCTTACTATTCACACCTCTGTATTAATCCTTATCCTGTTAAATGATATTTTATTAAAGGCCGTTTATTACCTGTAAAATTCTTTTAAAATTATTAAAATAGTACACACCATTCAAAAGATATAACGAATTAAAAAATTTCAATCGAAGACAATAAGTCTAACTGTCCACTGTCACGAGATCTGTATCTACGTGAGTGAAACCGCGGGGAATTGCTAGTATCCAATAAACCAGGTACAAACACCCACACGCTACAGTATATTTCGTAAACTCAACACAAAATTAACTTGGAAGAAATAATATCGAAGCTATTTCCATGTTATTATAACTTGGAAACTCAAACGCAGTACCCGTTATACGATTTAACCTCAATGTAACCAACTAACTTCTTTTCAATAAACCCAAACAGTTTTCCGCACGCTTCTGTTTTCGTACAGCAATTAAACTGCTGTTAAAGTTCTTGCAGTGTTTGTAGAGCACCTGAATGGTCCGCAAAAGTTGTGCGGGCACCGGTTCCTTGTTTGCCTGCTAATTATCCCAACTCTATAGAGCCGGTGCCGATTCAGCTCACAAAACGCTGACCCGATCTAAATGGTCAAACGGGGCTAAGTATTTCATTCAATTCAAATACGGCTTCCCACTAAACCGCCCCGTGGCCATAGTTACCGCCTTCCGCGGTATTATGTCATTGTATCAACATTCATATAGTCACGTGGAGCTCGCTTAAACGAGGGTCACCCGAAGCCAGATTTGTCAAGTCTCCTTTCAAATTAGACTCAGTAGTCCGGCATTGGCACTTCACGCGCTCAAAATCAAAAGCGCAGAAGGGTTACATAATCCGGACCTTTTTCACTGTTACTTGTTTGTGTGCACGTCTCGTCTTTTGTCACGTATTCTTAATTAAGGGCCGCTGGCTGCCAGGCGACCCCACTCGTCACATTTTCATATCGATTGTTGGAGGGCCCCCGCATGACGCATCTGGCATTGTGCCATTAAATATTTTGATTTCTTTGTCTTCGATTTCAATAGCTTAAGTAACCTGTTAAAGTCCTGGTTCTGGACTAATAACTCCTCACACTTTAAACAGAATATGTATAAAGCTAGATTTAAGCATCTTAGTCTTAAAACATCTTACTGCTGGGCCATCAAGCTTTTTACAATTAAACGATTAAAGTTATATTACCGATATGCTGTTATGGTTTCTTTTACTGCTCAGTCATCTTGGCTAATTATCCAGGATGGTCTAAAAGAACGGTTGTATTGGTCATGTATTGCTATATCATCATGATTTTTTACGTTAGACCAACATGGATTTTTTACGGGGCTATCATTTCTTCTCTTACCGCTAGGCTATCATAGCTTATTTCACTACTAGGCTATCGTTATTTGATTATTGTTAGGCCATTATTATTTACCATTAGTCTATCATAGCTTTCTCAATCCTAGGCTATTATAGCTTTTCTCACTGCTACGCTCTCATAGCTTTTCTCACTGCTAGGCTATCGTAGCTGACATCAATGCTAGGCTATCATAGCTTTTCCCAATTCTGGGATATTATTGTTTTTCTCACTGCTACGCTCTCATAGCTTTTCTCACTGCTAGGCTATCGTAGCTGACCTCAATGCTAGGCTATCATAGCTTTTCCCAATTCTGGGATATTATTGTTTTTCTCACTGCTAGACTATCATAGCTTTTTTCACTACTAGGTCGTCATAGCTTTTCTCACTGCTAGACTATTATAGCTTCTCTCACTGCTAGGCTATCATAGCTTTTCTCGCTGCTAGGCTATCATAGCTGACCTCAATGCTAAGCTATCATAGCATTTCTCAATTCTGGGCTATCATAGCTTTTTTCACTACTAGGCCGTCATTGCTTTTCTCACTGCTAGACTATTATAGCTTTTCTCACTACTAGGATATTATACCTTTTCTCACTGCTAGGCTATCATAGTTGACCTCAATGCTAGGTTATTATAGTTTTTCTCAATTTTAGGCTATTACAGCTTATCTCACTGCTTTCTGTAACTGTTAGGCTAATATTATTTTTGTTACTGTTAAGCCACTATTATTTTTTAAAGCTCTATCATAACTTTTGTTACTGCTAGGTAGTCTTGACTTTAGTTACTGCAAGATCTTATAGTTGTCCATCGTGATCATTTATACTATTGAGCTTAACAAAGGTTGTTAAATCTCAAAATGGGCATCATGATTTTTCAATCACTTAGAATGCCATAATACTAAAATTGGATTTGAGATCTCCCTCTGTTTGCAAACAGGCAGGGCTAATAAACCGGCGCTTAACCTTACGCGACAAAGCCGATACAAACGGAGTGACATCCTTCCTCACAAAAAGATCTCGCGGAAAAAATCCGGCGGCGACGTGTCAAAGACACCGCGAGGCGAGGGGGCTTTGTTGCCTGTCGAAATATTTTTTTAAGCTTAACTCCTTAGTGAATTGAGAGATTAAGTCCTTTTGAAGAGCACCCGGTCCCCGGGGTCGGCCGTGATCATTCCTTCAGATCTCATTTCCACGGATGCTCTATTTGATTGTTATTTTTGTCAGTTTATCCCATTTTGGCCCGTCGGCGCCGACAGGATTGAAGTGACAGTCGCCAATTTGCAACGGAGCGCGATAAGTGTTTTTCAGCATTTTTTATAAGCATTGTTTCTTATTTTTTGAAGGAGGGACTGTACAATTAGATAACGAAAATAGTTTTTATAACACTTGAGAATTTTCCTTGAGCGAAAGACATTTTTTGAAGTGAAATTTCTTATGATACACGTTGTACTCATGTGTCTTTAATTTATTCAGTCACACAGTATGTAGAACTTGTTGAAATCAAAATTTTTTTCCAGGAGTTACAGTACAATTAAACAATGAAAATAGTTTTTATAAAAGTCTCCAACTTTCCTTGAAAGAGCGATTTTTTCCATTAACTCAAGTCGCTTTTTATTGTATAATAACGATGATTTTATTTACTATTTTAAACAAGGACGTATTATTTAGAGATATGTTTATAAATATTATTTTGAGAGCATTTTTTGATTAGCAATGGTAATTGAGTTGAATCGTCGATAAATTAAAAAAAAACTATTAATTATTTTATTGGACACATGTTGTGACCACTACAAATGTAATTACTAGGAGAAAAGATTTGCTAATATTATTAAACAATGTATTAATTATTTGATTTACATGGTTAAATCTTGATTAATGACCAATATAAAGTAAGGAATTTAAGATAAAAATGTTGTACCTTTACAATGTTATCTATTTTTATGTAATATAGTGGAAGGCTCAATTAATTTAGCATGATTCAAAATAATATTCTCGTGTCAGAAATATAATGAATCAGTCTCATACGTTACCATTGAATAACCCTCCTTATAAAACTTCCCATTCAAAATATAACTCCACTAATAACAGTTGACGTCAATACAACAGCTTCAAAAGAATTTTATTTATTTATTATTGTACACCACTATTACATACTAAGTGGAGTAAAACTTATACTAAGAAGCGGTTTGACAAAAGGCGGTCTTATCGCTTTATAGCGATCTCTTTCAGACAACCTTAAGCGCAAAGAAATACTTTTACTATCATATACTACATATATGTCGGAGTGCAATAGCCTGTGGCACGCTGGCGCCATCTGTCTATCGGCGTGGGGCAGAGTCAATAGTGACAATCCGGTGCGCGTCTCTCCAGTTCTCGGGTGACGCTCCGCCAGAGCAGTCGACTATAGAAACTGTCGCAGTCCTAGCTATTATTATTAATGAGTTTGCGTAAATTGATATCGGGAACATTAAATGATTGAACATTATAATCAGAGTTAATTAGTAAAGTGTTTGATTGCACCAAAATTTCCCACCAACGCCCACAGTATGGAAATTATGGATTCCATTAATGACGATTTCGGCGGAGAACCCTACGACCCTATGCTTTATGCTCCTTTCTCTCATATTCTACGACATATATTATATTAATTCTAATTTCCATATTAAATAAATAATATCAATATATAAAAAGCTCCAGTAAAATTTAATTAATATTATAGCAGCCAATTAAGAAGAAAATAATTTACTATTATATTAACGAGATTACAGCCAACAAATGGAGATTATATGTTTAAACAAATCCTTATTAACGCCCCACTGCTGGGCACAGGCTTCTTCATAGAAGAGAGGGTTTTAGAGCGTAGATCTACCATGCTGCTCAACTACGGATTGGTTACTCTGATTTGAGGTCACTTGTGGAATCCAGTAACCGCTTAGAAAGATGTTTAAAAAATATTTTGGCTTCAGAGCCCCACGATCCCATAGTTTCCACGCCAAATGGCAGAGATATGTGATCTTGTGTAATAGATCCATATTTCTGCAATTTTTTAATTTCGGCGTCAGTCGCCACAATACCAGGCAACGATGAAGATAATTTTAAATGTGAAGGCGCCATGGTATCAACACAAGTCGCATCCCATACCAGGCACCTTCCATTCTTCCATGGAATTAAAGTAATTCCGTCAGGTCTCTTGCCATCGCTACGTACAACACCGTTCGGCTCTAATTGAGCCGGTATGTTAGCAGTGGTAAGAGCTCTACGAATAATATCATTCAAAGCTGCATGTCTTGAAAGGCGACCGGCACTGCGCTGACAAGATAGACCGTGGTGTCCTAAGCGGTCGACTTGGACTCCGTAAGGACAGCAATGAGGATGAACTAATATAATATTAGTAATATTATACAAAAAAATATAAAAATAACAATCTCTCACAATATATGGGTAGTACAAGGGGTCCAGAAAGGATTGAGAAATACCGTGTCAATCATAACAGCCAATTACAGTTACGTGGACAAACGATGCTAAGCCGCAAGAAAATATGCAAATTGTCATAAGGCAGTAGGTAAGCACTCTAAAGCTGTGTAATTATTCACATAGGATTTGTGAATCGCGCCCGAAGCGTTCAGTTTCTGTAAACGCAAATTTCACTGACCCTTATCGTATATTTCCGGGTGTACGTCCACTTTACAGAACGAGATACGCGTAACATCTCAGAAAAAGGAATGGTTAGCTATTCTAATCTATTCTATTCTATTAACCATCGTACTCGTACATTATCATAAATATATTTGCCTGTATAAAGTACTGTAAAAAACTCATATGTAAATGAATAAAGATGAGATTACAGTCTCACCTAACCTATACTTTCATCTATAAAAATTAAGTAATAGTATTAACATTGTAATAGATTTGACATAATCCAGTTTAAGCGTTAGATTATTAAAATATACATTTGTAAGTAGAAAGCTATTAACATCCAACGGGTTTTAAAGCATACACCCACCATGCTGCTCCACTTCAGGTTTGCAGGTGATACATACCCCAAAATTACACCCGGGATATGCAGGTTTTCTCACAAAACTTTTTTTCGTTATCCCCTTCCATCAGCCCATTATCGTCATACTGCGGGGCACAGGTCTTCTAACTTAAGGGAGAAGAGGTTTCTAGAGCACGGACCAACCATGGTGCTCCACTGAGAGTAGGCAAGCTTATAAAACAATCGCATTCTCTTTTCGATCAATCTCATTGCAGGATGTGTTGTGGAAGATCAGGCGCAAGACCGAGGGCTTAACGTGCTCTTCGAGGCATGGGTTGGAGTACACCAAAATCTACACAACTTCGACAAATGCTGAGAATTTCTTAACAGAAAGCTCAATGTGTAACCGAACAGGCTGACTTCTAAACCAAAGAGTCAAAACAGTGCAATGATGCATAAAAAAAGCAATATGACGTCGGTTGCCCAGCGGATCGAATGACGATAAAGTGGCTCTTGGGACTTAAATGTTCATGAACGACTACCAAATATTATGAGTTTTATATTTGCTAAGAGTTAAACTACTATATTATCTTTTGTTTATTAAATTAAGACTCCGGTTTAGCGTCATATTGCGCTAAACTTTGAGACAGTGAAAAATGTCCGTCTTTTATTTATAGGTTCCTATTTTTAAATTGAAAACTTACCTCAAGGGTTTTCATTGTTATTTACATCACTTATATGATCAAAAATACGAATAATCAGAAATAAATACTCACAGTTTATAAAATACGACAAAAAAACTTAACGATCTTCGATGCGTCACACGCACCGTTAGTAACGGTCACTTTTTAACTGATTTATTTTTTCTATTGTCTGGTATTATGTCAAAACATACGACGTTTGGTTACGACAGTTACCGAGCAGCGAAATAGATAATACACATTATGACTTAAAAAAGAAAGAGATGCTATTGTTGCTGATGCTGATTGCCCGATTTGAGACGGAATCGTATCATGCTAACGAGTAGTTGACACGGGCAATCTAATATTAACACAGGATAACGAGAAACTAAACGGTTCCAACTGTGGATTCCAATCCACGATTTTTCTAAACGAGAATCTACGCGTCTCACTACCAGGCCATCACGGCTTTTGTATTAGCTAATATTTGTCGCTGATTATAGCCCTGTTCAGTGGGTGAAACCTTTATGCTGACCGTGCATTTAAATGAAAACACATGTGCTGAGAGCGGGCTCAGTCGTCCGTTGATTTTGAGATGAGGGCATCCCCTTTTTGCGGGTCCCTGCGTCGATTCCTTAGCGGGCGATGATCGATACCCCTCCCCCGCCGCCGGCCGCGACCCTCCTTTCCTCGCTCTTAATTAGGACTCGGAATCTGCGGCGGACACACACGCACACCCTAAACACCAGCTATATTAGGCACACCATATCATAGGATCGATTGTGAACTATTCATAATACGCAGACTTTAAATAAAACGAAGTTAAAACAATTTATCGTCTTACAGACATTGGAATTGCCATAAAAGTGAAATACACAACTTTAATACAAGTGATAAAAAAAAAAACTTGTAATCCCATTTTATTTATTTATTTACAATTAGAGTGAAGGAGGTTCAGAAATCATTTGTCTGGTTGAATATACGCATTTTTAATAAGATGATTTTTGAAGATTTTTAATAAGAGGAGCTGTGCGATATTATTAGTCATTGATGTGTTTGCGATGTTCTTACACTTGATAAAACGTTATACAATGGATATACTCACGTCGCTTTCCTCAATTGTATAGAACAATAAGAAGGTAGATACAAAATTACTGTATTCAAGATTATTGGGTGTGTATCCCATATTCTGTAAATCGTACTCTATTGTTTCATCAGATGTGTGTTGTTATCGAAGTTACATGCTATCTTAACTCCATTTTTTTAATCATACGAACTACTCAACGGATTTACATTTATACGATCTTTTAAAGCTCTTTAACATTGATAGAAACTTGTCCTTTATGAATAGCCAGATGGTGTCTCAAAGGGCACTGGCTGTGCATGCTGGAGTGTTGGTGCCAACATTTATGTATGGTAGTGAAAGTTGGGTATGGCAGAAGAATCACAAAAGTCAAATAAATGCGGTAGAGATGAGAGCGTTGAGAAGCATGAGTGGGTTAAAACTGAGTGATAGAGTGAGAAATACTGTGATAAGAGAACGTTGTGGTATAAAAGCAGATGTTGTGACTCAAATTGAGAAAGGTATGCTTAGATGGTTTGGGCATGTAGAGAGAATTTATGACAGGAGACTGACAAAAAGGATTTGTGAGTCAAGAGTGAATGCGAAAGTTGGAAGGGGAAGACTAAGGCGAACGTTCCTGGATCAAATCCAGGACATTTTAATTAAGGGCCAAGTCAAGAGTACCCTAAAGCGACGATCTTGTATGAAAGGTTTAATGAGATTGAAAGAAGCGAAGGAGATATGCAAGGATCGTGGCAAGTGGAAGGATGTCGTCTCTGCCTACCCCTATGGGAATGAGGCGTGATGCTATGTATGTATGTATGTACCACAATCAGTTTTGAGAAATTTGTCAAAAACATACTTTTACAAAAGGCATAATATAATCTTGAACATTATTTAAGCAATAAAAATGTTTGGAATTGAGTCCAGTTGCACACAGAAGCAAAATAATACCAACGTATCATACACTACTATCTTTAAAAGAGTAACCGTTGAGTTTCTTGCCGGTTTCTTCGCAGCGGATTCAACTTTCCGAACTGGTGGTAGACTTGTTACTAGCGGACAGACTACTGACGATTGAAAAGTGCCTTTTGAGCCTACTTGAATAAAGAATATTTTGATTTTGGGTTTATGCTGCTGATATATATCCAATATTTGTACACTAAAAATGCCTGTTCGTGCAATTTAAAATAAATTCTATTGGCTTTTTTTATTATTATAACCAAGCAATGGTTGCTTTATAATATTAGATTACGATCTAGTCTTACAGACTAATTAGTAATAATACTTTGACCTAACCTAATATGTACTTGTATATCTAAGTCTAGACTCCAAAGACTATGTTTAGTTTCCTATAATGTCTATTAACTCACACTGTTCTTGAGTTTTTGCTTAAAAATACTACACTACACTATATTGTGTCACTGCACTTTCACTAACTCAAAAGGTTTTGTACTTTTAAGTCTTCTCTGTGTCTGTGTGATATCTAGAAGTTTAGCAGCTTCGGGACTCACGTGATGGCGAAGTCTTAGGTGTTGAGCTTTGGCAATTCCAATTTCCCTAAGTACTTTGTTTTATTTTGAGACTATTAGGTTTGGTACATCCCAAATGTTGAATACCAGTAGTAGCTTATTAGGTACTATCAGTGCTGAATGCCTTCCAAGTGGCCATTACATCTTTCTATATTGTGACTATTTTAATGGGTACATACCATGATGGCGTTTTTGGAACTTCTTTCTATATCTTTCCATATCGTATTTTTAGCTTTTCACGTTTCTTTTTAACACGAGCTTATTCTAATGTTCAACTGACGACTTAGAATCTAAAGTAACGAGCCCACGACAAACTCAATCTGGTATTTTGTCCTTTTCTTTACCATCATCATTAAATAAAATAAAAATAGTTTATTTCGTTAACTTTAGCATTTTAACATAAAAAAGAGCCTTCTTTTAAGGATGGAAAATACCCCTGTGGCAGACTCCGCTGTTTCTTAACAATAACAAAAACAATTTAAGAAATAAACAAAGACAATAAATAAAATAACAAGGCAAAGAAAATAACATAATGAAGAACTTAACACAAATTCTTTTACAGTTTATAATAATTTAAATGTACAGAGTAAATGTATCAGAGTTTGTATGTACTGTGTCATGTAAGTGTACAATAAATAAAATTAAATAAGCCATATTTAAAATATAATAGTAGAGTAGGTATGTCAGTTTACATTTTATACTATACGTTTTAATAAGAATTCCACTTCGTCATAATTTAATGGTAATAAGTGTTTATTTAAAATGTCTTTGGCCTCGCGTAAATTTAAGGGAAATACGTTAAGTTTTCTATTAATTATATTATACAAATAACGGGATTGTGAGCAGTTTATAGCAAAAGTAAAGTAAGTAAGTAGTAGCCCATTAACGTCCCACTGCTGGTCACAGGCCTCCTCACTCCGGGGAGCGAGGGTTTTTAGAGCATAGACCCACCACGCTGCTCCACTGCGGATTGGCAGGCTTAGTACACAAGTGCACTCTCTATTCCTTCACTCTCATAGTCCGACGTGACGGTAATCCGACACGACCGGAGAGTGAGATCGAGCACAGGACCGACAGCTTAACGTGCTCTCCGAGGCACGGGGGTGGATCACACCGCCAACTTCCCAACTTCGGGCAAATATTGAGAAAATCTTAATAGAAAACTCAATAT
>JACTOM010000925.1:5076519-5134854 GCA_015832385.1 Elymnias hypermnestra
CATATCTCCTTCGCTTCTTTCAATCTCATTAAACCTTTCATACAAGTTCGTCGGTTTAGAGTACTCTTGACCTGGCCCTTATTTAAAATGTCCTGGATTTGGTCCAGGAACGTTCGCCTCGGTCTTCCCCTTCCAACTTTCGCATTCACTCTTGACTCATAAATCCTTTTTGACAGTCTCCTTTCGTTCATTATCTCTACATGCCCAAACCATCTAAGCATACCTTTCTCAATTTTAGTCACTACGTCTTCTTTTATACCACAACGTTCTCTTATCACACTGTTTCTTACTCTGTCACTCAGTTTTAATCCTCTCATGCTTCTTAACGCTCTCATCTCTACCGCATTTCTTTTACTTTTGTGATTTTTTTTATTTTACTTGCAATATCACCCACCAAATAATAAATATACTGCTATTTCTTTATAGACGCAAGATGGATGCTTGATATTCGCAAACATACATACAAATAAGCTGCCATAGAATAGAAAATCGCATACTTGGAATCGTTCTTGTGCAAAATCGCACCTTGGAATCAATCTTGTGCTAAATCGGATGCTTAGAATCGACCTTTTGTAAAGTCAGATGATTGGAAACAATCTTGTGCATAATTTGGAAGCTTGCAACCAATGTTGCGCAAAATCAGATGATTGAAATGAATTTTGTGCAACATCGGATGCTTGGAATCGAGCTTGTGTGTTTTTATATCCTCGAAAAATACGTGAAAATACAATTACATTAAAAATATCTATCAATCTTATCAATATTGTGCTACATTGTATGCTTGGAATCGATCTTTTGAAAAGTCGGATGATTGGAAACAATTTTGTGCATAATTTGGAAGTTTGTAACCAATCTTGTGCAAAATCAGATGCTTGGAATGGTTCTTGTGCATAACGGATGCTTGGATATATATAATAACTTGGGGTAAACTATTTTAATTATAATTTCATATTGATATCCGTATTATACCATTAATTCGTTAATTTTATTTTAAAACATATAGTTTTAATTTTTCCAACTTTGTTTTACCAACAGTCAAAGGAATAAACCACTCTAAAAGACTTTCTATCATATCTTATGCCGTTATTATAATAGTATTAAGGTATTACATAGTTCAACAAATATAATTGAGTACATATATGAAAAATAATAACCCAGAAGGCAATTCACACAGCAGATGTATCCTAAACTTGGGAGCAATGTTTACACTGCGTTAGATTAGCCCGTGTTTGACCCGAGATATTACATGCTTTGAGTGAATGTTTTGAAGGAGATTAAATCCACTAAGCCACTAAATTTAATATCGTATATGTATAGTCTTTATAAAGATTAACACACTATTACCAGGGCACGCTATAAAATCAAATAATCTACATTCAAGTACCTTTTTAAAACACTTTTGAATCGTCAAATATACTCATTTTCAACGCACTAATGATGATGGTTCAAAACCTAAAGTTATTTACAAAAAACTCAACCAGGTAAGCTTTATTCAGTTCTTTTAATTAGATAACACTCTCCTTGTCTTGTTGAGATTTTTTGACGTGAATATATCTTTAAAATCGCATCTTTAAGGAGACAATTCAGAAGAACGAATGATAACCAAATCGGGGGATGCGGTTTGGTGTTGTAACTAAATATCTGTCACCTCCATCCGAACTACAATTACACAATTGAATAGTTAAAGGATCAAAGAATTTATTTCACTAAATAAGGACTGTAACACATCGCGTGAATTGGAGGGAGAAGCCACGTTACGAGACGTATTCGCGTGCAACAAACGCCTTATCTTTAACACAGTCAGACCCCAGTTTTTATTCTTCCACTCAATTCCCAATACATTTTATATAATATTTTATCAGTATAGATTATTTCAAAATAAATGTTAATACTATAAATACAGTAACAGCGGGATTAAACCTTAATATAATTTTATAATACCTAAGAAAATATTATGTGTTTACAATATTTACGTCCGGCACGCTCTTCGTCGTTCACATCTTCTAGGCCTTCTGAGAACATTTTGTACCACCGATAAACGTTGCTTCGGTCCAAGGTAGCTTCTCCGTATGCCACAGTCAACATTCGGAATGCATCCGCGCACTTAATTTCGTTTTTCACACAAAATTTGATACAGGTTCTTTGATCCATTTTTTTGAATAGGTAAAAATCGAAGACGATCCAAAACACGTGCAAGCAAAGCAGCTGTCAACAATTAAATGAACATTCAAAATGGCCGAGCTTGTCGGCATAAGTGAGAGACATGAGTACCAACATAACGCCACAAAAAATTCGAAATTCGAATATACGTAACCCGCGAAAATTCAAAATTCGCGATACTTTTTGAACACACCTCGTATTAGACTAGGCCTGTGCCCAGCAGTGGGACGTTAATAAGCTACTACTTACCTGGCCTTATAAATGTTAATACATATATTAATTTTCTTTAAATATATTACGTTCGCGGTCCGTTGGTCTCGCCTGATCACAATTTTTGTAACACTCTCATTATATATTGACCAGCTTACTTCTTAAATCAATCAAGTATAAAGAGGATTTACTTCAAAGTAATAAAAAACTTAAACTGTTGCTTTGAAACCAAAGGACATATTTAATCCTTTCTTGCATTCACCGTTATTCTATTTACTCATAATGATATATTTCAAGAGGATTTATAATGTATTCAATTAAAGAGATAACTGACGGCTTGGTAGGAGGCTTCGGGCTTGACTAGTTACTCCTTTAATACAGGATATATTTACCGCCAAGCAAAGATATGCTTTGTAGAAGTCATAAGATGCCTCTTACCAGATTAGCATGCTTCTACCTTACACTGTATCATCACTTACCATCAAAATCAAAATATTCTTTATTCAAGTAGGACTTTTGAATCGTCAGTAGTGTGTCCGTTAGTAACAAATCTACCACCGGTTCGGAAAGTTGAATCCGCTACGAAGAAACCGGCAAGAAACTCAACGGTTACTCTTTTAAAGATAGTTTTGTATGCCACAATGTGTAATATATTGCTTCTGTGAGCAACTGGAATCAAGTCCAAACATTTCTATCGCTTAAATAATCTTTAACATTATAATATGCCTTTTGTAAAAGGATGTTTTTGACATATTTTTTAAAATTATGCGGAGGCAAATCTAAAACTGATTGAGGTATCTTATTAAAAATGCGACAAATGATTTCTGAATCTTCTTCACTTTAAAATATGGAATTACAAGTTTGGTTTTATTTCTTGTATTAAAATTGTGTATTTCACTTATCTTACTGTACAAATGTATATTATTACGGATATATAAGATGTTATTAAATATATATTGGTACGTATTGCTCTTTTTGGCAATATATAGTTTCAATGTCCGCCGCTCTACCCCATAACAGTATGCAGTAAGAGATAATCCTATGAAAGTAGGCGAAATACACCATTTTGGCAGATTCAACATGAGTGTATTGTCTAACTTTTCTAAAAAAGTGTGAAGTCACAGTCAAGCAAAATCTGTACACAATATAAAACAAGATATGTCCTCAAAATATTTGGAATATGTATAGCAACATACGAGAAAACATCATAAACCCAGGGACTCTTAACACTCAAGGTCTGCCGTATTGTGCAATATCCTTTAATCTACGTTCGAGGATAAACCTCCAATAAATCTTTCACTTACCCGCCCTTTAATAAACGTTTGTAATAAAATTTAATTGATCAAAGCACTTCCTCCACTATGATTTACGAACCCTCTGAAGCCTACCTTACAAATCGTAACCGACTATTAGTTATTATAGAAACTGAACAAGCTTACAGTTTCGTAACTATAATAACGGATGATACTTGTGACATGTTAGGTTTTCTTACATTTTCATTAGTGGAATGGATACATGAAAAAGTTGTTTATTAAACAAAGTAAGTAGTAGCCCATTAACGTCCCACTGCTGGGCACAGGCCTCCCCACTCATATGAGAGAGGGTTTTTAGAGCACAGATGCACTTCGCTGCAGGCATAGTACACAAGTGCACTCTCTATTCCTTCACTCTCATAGTCCGACGTGACGGCAATCCGACACGACTAGAGAGAGATTAAGCGCAGGATTCAAAAAATCAATATTGAGTTTTCTATTAAGATTTTCTCAATATTTGCCCGAAGTTGGGAAGTTGGCGGTGTGATCCACCCCCGTGCCTCGGAGAGCACGTTAAGCCGTCGGTCCTGCGCCTGATCCCTCTCCGGTCGTGTCGGATTCCCGTTACATCGGACTATGAGAGTGAAGGAATAGAGAGTACACATGTTGTGTACTATGCCTGACAATCCGCAGTGGAGCAGCGTGGTGGGTCTATGCTTTAAAAACCTTCACTCCTTGGAGTGAGTAGGCAGGTACTCAGCGGTGGGACGTTTTACCCTTTATTTAAAATATTATTTTATATATACTACCACACGCGATGATAGATTTTTTGTGACTAATTCACATCTTGAGTTACATTAATGTATTTTTTGTAAAGTAATTATAGCCCTTTTCACTTAGAGAAAATGTAGCTTTGTAATGGTTGTCTCATTATAGTATTAGTTTAGAAATATCCGTACACAGTGCCTCTAAAGAAGTTTTCTTTTTAATAATGAAGAAAAGCGATTTCCTACTAATGTTTCCCATCCCATTTTCCCATGGTTTTCCATAAACACCTGAAAAGAATGACTTGTCGGATGGAGTTAATAATCTTATTAATTTGTTCGAGTTAGGCAACCCGCTGGTCCCGACGTTCTTTGTAATTAACGAGAACACCTCATCTATTACATTAGCTCGAGGGCCCGCGAAAATACTTACGTGTATAAGATCACCAACGTAACATGACACCATACGTAAACAAAATCCACAATGAAAGTGTGAAAGCTACGGGTCTCTGTTAATTGGCTAGTATCATACAGGGTTAACACAATAAATAAATTGCGCGTGAAGAAAATGTAACAAGAAAATTCATTTATCAAGAGTTTGTTGGTTGTTTTTAGTATATCATAATTGATATATAGTGTTTTCTAACTGTATTTATTTAGCAATTTCATATGTAGTAATGTAAGGTAAGATAAGTAGCAGTCTTTTAACGTTCCACTGCTGTATACAGGCCTCTTCATTCAGAGGAGAGAGGGTTTTTAGAGCTTAGACTCACCACGTTGCTCCGTTGTGAGTTAACAGGCAGTACATAAGTGCAGTCTCTATTCCTTTACCCTCATAGTCCGATGTAACTGCAATCAGACACCACCGGAGAGATCAGGCGCAGGACCGATGGCTTAACGTGCTCTCCGAGGCATGGAGGTGGAGCACAACAACAACCACACAATATTGAGAAAATCTCAATAGAAATCTCAATGTCCATATCCATTACTCAATATCCATATCCATAACTGCCTTATTGGTCTAGTGGTTAGCATGTTCGACTACAGAAATGATTACCCGGGTTCGATTCTCGGGTCGGGCCAATTCAAAAGTTAATATTGAGTTTTCTACTAAGATTTTCTAAGTATTTGTCCGAAGTTGGAAAGTTGGCGGTGTGCTCCACCCCCGTGCCTCGGAGAGCACGTTAAGCCGTCGATCCTGCGCCTGATCTCTCTCTGGTTGTGTCGGATTCGCGTCACATCGAACTATGAGAGTGAAGGAATAGACAGTGCACTTGTGTACCATGCCTGCCAATCCGCAGTGGAGCAGCGTGATGGGTCTATGCTCTAAAAATCCTCGCTCCGCGTAGTGAGGAGGCCTGTGCGCAGCAGTGGGACGTTAGTAGGCTGTTACTTATAATATCCATTTCTTAATTAACCCAACCCGGGGCTTGAACCCAAGATCTCGTGTCCAATGAGCTAGACCAATGAAGCAGTTTCATATTCATATGGAGTAACCTGAGTTTTATTTCTAATTGAAGCAAAACTTTTGTACGTACCCTACATATGGAGAGAAAGCTGGTGAATGCGTGACCAGAGTGTAACGACGTGGAGATATAAGTCAATGAAGATGAAAAGAGAGACAGTTACGTTTTACTTCTGCTGTATGGTCTAAAGCATTCGTATTTTTTAAACTTCTTTAGGCGTATGAGGGTAACATATTTAGGGATGAAATGTGTGATTAGCGTCACAAAGATGTGCAGTTTTTTTTATGCTAATTCGTTTGAAGGCTAGGTAGTTTTAATATTTACAAATAACATGTGACATTTTAATTTTCTCTCATCATTTAATAATTTTAATATGCTATTTTCACGGCCTCGCTGGCGCAGTGGTGCGAGTACTCGCCTTGTTAGCAGAGAATTTAGAAAATTGTATTTTCTAATTTGTCTGAGTCTGGTGAGAGGCTTTGGCTGTGGCTAGTTACCCTCATCCCAGCAAAGACGTACTGCAAAACAAAGACATTTGTGTACCGGTACGATGCTGGATAAAAACCGTAAGTCTTAGACTCTATCATCATCACACACATAAAATAGTTCAATAATTCTCTTTATTTAATAAATTTAATTAATAGTTTCTAGTATCGACAAAAATTGAGAGAATTTGAGGTTTAAATCAATTATTTGTATTAATATTCGACATCTTCCTTTTTCCCTCCATTTAAGTCTCGAAATGTAATGTTTTAGAATCGTATAAATATAAACCAGACTGAAAGATTACTTTGCCAAAGAACTTTTATATAGAAGTAATGAACATTATAGAAAATAAACAAATTATAGTGAATCCCTTTTCCATTTAAACCATGTGAAAAAGTGACAATGCGTTGCCAGTTAAAGAGCTTAGTTTTCTGCCAACCAACCCCTAATCTGCGTTTTAAGTTATTAAACTTGTTCGCGACTTTTCCCTTTATTTTGTAAATCGACTTTTCCCTTTAATTTACAAATAATACAACGTAAATAATATTGTTAAGCATCGTTCGTTTTTGTATAGTATATTTTGTTTCAACTTAGAGTCTCTATAGATATTTTTAACTTTTTATATAGAATGTTTGTTAAGTATAGCGTATATACATATTTGTCATTTCTAAGAATAAAGTTGTTTGTGTAATTAATGTAATCCCTGTGATTGGTGAGAAATAAAATGCCAATCACAGGATCTATTTTTCATCCAATAAATTAACAACCACCGTCATTTGCTTGTCACAATAGTGCACGTTTGTCAGTCGTAAATATCGTACAATAGATAGTCAATTTCGGTAAACAATATTCCTGCTGATACAACAGTTCGCAATTAAATACTCGTCTGGTGGCAAGTAGACGGCGGAGCGTTGGAGTGAAGAATCTGGTGGCATTTTCATTTATCCTGAACCGGCAAGTCTTCGCAAGAGTGAGCTTACGAAGGGGTTAACAAAACTTATACAATATTATATCAAAAAAGAAGATGTAATAGTCAAGCACTAACTTGTGAACGATAATAATGTTTTATATTACAAATAAAGTTAGGTAAGTTACATGTATTATGTTTACATATTTTTTTATAAATCTGTCTTCAATTTCACAAATATTTCGGGAGTGCAATAGTCTGTGGAACGCTGGTAGGTTAAACAGACATACATACAGATTTATATAGCAATATAAAAAAATGTATGATTGAATATCTGTATTTATGTCTATCTAAATTAATTGTGTCAATGAAATTTTTGTTAATTTTATGATGATTTTATTATAACACTTAGTTGCTATATCGATGCTGGAAAGAAAAAACGTAGTAACACGCAAAATATTGTTTAAACTTTATGCAAATATCACTAAATCCTGTAAAAACTTTATAAACAATTCACTGTAATCAATGTGTTTAGTAAGATATATGGATATAGTATCTAAAAATAATTACTCTAGACGATAAATAGTTATTATATATATGTCGGAGTGCGGTATTCTGTGGAACGCTGGCGCCAACTGTCTATCGGTGTGGGGCAAAGTCAATAGTGGCAATCCAGCGCGCGTCTCTCGGTAGTTCTCGGGTGACGGTCCGCCAGAGGGGTTGACTATTGAAACTGTCGCGTTCCTAGCTATTGAACATTATAATCTGAGTTAATTAATAAAGTGTTTGATTGCACCAACATTACCCACCAACGCCCACAGTATGGAAATTATGGATGCCACTAATGACGATGTCGGCGGAGAACACTACGCTCGTATGCTTTATGCTTCTCCTTCTCTCTTATTCTCCGACATATATATACCCAATGGTAGCATAATATGTATTATATAATATATAAATAAACTATTATATTTAGTTCATAAATAAAAATGGAGTGATTCTTTATAAAAAATATTAATCGCATACAAATGTTTTGAAGTTTTTGTCTGTTTACGTTTTGTTTTTTAATTGATTATTGTTTTATTTCAACATAAGTAAACCTACACGTTCCGGAAATATTTCTAGGGCTTATGTAGACTGCCAATCTACAGTGGTGCAGTGTTGTGGGTCCATGCTCTAAAAGCCCTCGCAGTGGGACGTTAAGGGGCTGCTACTTATTTATACCCTTGCATGAATTGTTAATTTTATGTAATTTACTATAACTTATAACAAACTATACTGACTATTTATATTATGGAAAATATGAACTCTTTATTCTGCTATTTATACACTAATAGATGCTGTCACGGCCAGGTTACATGTGATTGATTGTTAATGAAGTGCTAGGGCGATAGTTATTAATGGCCTCAGACTCCGCCCGTTTTTATTTACCCACTAACACCTATTAGCCGCGTCCGATACACCCACACAATATATCATCTAGAAAAGGATCAATCAATTTACCAAATTATATTGTGACGGCGATTTATCACCCTTTCATTTCATCCTTCCGTCTTGTTATAAGAATTGAATGATGGGATACAATATCTTACGTTTTATTGCATGCAATTTTTGTTTTCTTAACCAGGGTGTTTCCTTGTTTTAATATCGTCACATAATTTTACACGCACTTTTCAGAAATAAAGAGAAATTGAGCAACAATCAATAATAATTCGTAAATTACCAATATGTTCAAAATTTTAACAATTTTTTTTAAAATATTTAATATTAAATAGGGTTTCATAATAAAAGTCAATAACCAAACTAAAAAAGACTTTACTGCCAATAAAATTCAACTTTTTTGTCAAAGGCTCTACCACTGGTTCGTAACCTAACCGACTACAGAGAAGAATCCGGTTGGAAACTCTAGAGTTTTTTACTCTTTTTATATCCATGTTATATTTAATATAAATTACAATAAAATACATCATCATTAAATATAAAAACAAATAGCACACAATTTTGATTATGACATAATAAAAGGACATCACTTTTCATTTAAAGAAATATGTATATATTTAAGAATATAAATATTTAGCTTTGGATCGCAGAGCAGCCCTTTTTACCGACACAACTAATTTGAAACACAATAACTGGTAGCTAACGTTGATTAAAAACTGAGAACTTAACTAACTTCTATGAATTTATATACCTTTTTTGCTAATGAGGCTATTATGACAAGACACCAATGACAGTGTTCGGCGCCAAATATTTAATTATCTTATTTATTAGGAAACTACCATTACCTGTTAGTTTTTAATAGTTACAATTAATATAATTTAAGTGATTCTAATAATTTATGCAACTTTACAACAATAACATCCCAAATTGGCATCATTTACAATGTTTACAAATTCACCAATGGGATCGATATTGTGAAGGACATTCTTTCTATCAAATGACGAACCGTTTACTATCACCGTCAAATTCGTAAATCATTTTAAACACAAACAGATTTAAAGCCTTATAATTCAAAAGCAAAGTCAGTCAGCGGAAGGGTTTTGTTTTATTTCAATTAATTCGCAATCACAAAGAGTTTTGAGACCGCAGCAGTCACTCTATCGACAATTTAAACAGATGTCGTGTTAAGGAGGTCCTCTCAGAATATTCGTTTGGAATTTAAATTGCAAATTGTGTGGCAGGTGCAGCCTCACGAGACTCCGATCTCTCTTTCTACCCCTTAAAGAATCACTCCCTTCTCACTCAAAACTCGAAATCAACAAATAAAACTCAAGCGTTACTAATTACTAGCCTCGTTCAAACGAGAGGTAATCTTTGCACTTTATTTCCAAGAGGAAATCTCAGAGTTAATGGCGTTAATTTAAAAGAGGCCGATGACTGTTATTTTTCTCGCTTTTCAACTTGTGATTTATTGTCGGGTAAGTAGCCATGTTGTAACAGAAACAATGATAGCCTATTGGTGGAACACGTACATACTTTTTTAGAAAACACACGTATACAAATCTTCTCAGGTTATTGCTTGATTGATATATAGCCTTTTGATCAACTGGGAAATGTATTTACGCGCCCTGACACGAAGCAGGGTGTGTGGCGCCAGAATACTCACTAAAACCCAGCGACACCCTCTTCACCCGAATTGAGAGTCTCAAAAGCTCGCTTGCGCATTCGCCCTGACATTCCTGGGTGAAACCGACTAAGGAAGTTCAAGGAAAAGACTAGAAGCGTTCGTAAAGACGCCTCCTGCTGCCCAGTCTCCTCCTCCGAAGGGGTGGGCATCTGCTGCAGCTTCCTATTCTCGTTTCATTGCCTCCATCAACGAGATAATCCTTTCTAACTATCAAGCATGTATCTCGGCTGATGATAAGTTATAATACAGTCTGAGATATAAGCGCGTTAACCTGTTAAAAGCTAATTTATCTCTGATAATTTACATACAGCATCTTACCGAAAGCCATACGTTTTGTTTGGTGATACGACTTTGCTAGTAAAGTGGTAACTAGCCTCATGTGAAACCTCTCACCAGTTCAGACAGATAGTCAGGAATCGAAAGCATTATCTCTGACAGCAGACCGTTTCTCTCTTTTCAAAGCAATTCACATGGTTAATTGTTTTTTCATATCCATAAATATGCTTTCCGTTGAAGGAAACCTACATATCCTCGGAGCAACTCTGAGATATTTGTAGCTTACCAACTCGCAAGGGGAGCAGAGTTACGGGTCTGTGCTCTAATAACTCTCTTCTATGCGTTGGGATGCCTTTTTTTCTCCCTGGTAACCCGCATCCTTACTGTGAGGGATGAAACCTCACAAAACGGAATCCCCTTCATCTGTTATTGGGACATCCGAGGATCACTCGCGCATTCCTGTCTGATATCTCGGTTGAATTCGACTGAGGGTTCACGTAGGCAGAATGATCTTGTACACTGTCTCCTCTGATTGTGGGAGGAAGCATCCAATGCAATCTCCCTCTCTCATTCGTAGGCTTCTTTTCGTGAGATGACCTGTATTAGGTAAGAAGGCCACCTTTCAAGTGAGGTAAGGTAAATAGCAGCATATTAACATCCCACTGCTGGACACAGATCTCTTTTCTCATAGGAGGGAGGGTTTTAACAGCATAAACTCACCACAATTTATTCTTGGATATGCAGGTTTCCTCACGGTGTTTTCCTTCACCAGTACCCTGTATTTTTGCGTTCTGCTATTGTCTATTACTGATTTATTGTAGCTTTCTTCATTTAAATGCCCAAATGAGGCTTTACGTAAAATGTCAGTCACACACTAGTGGTCCCAAAACTAAACAGAGGGTGTGGATTCATTATGAATGGGGCAAGCGGTCGCAGGTAGTTCGCTCTAAATTAAAGTTTGGGTGGTTCACGACGTGTACAGTGTACACTGCTAAGGCAGGCTGGTCACGAAGCCACCTAACCTTAATGAATGAAGTAATTCTCTTCGTATAAAAGAAATAAACATTGTTAAAATATCAACTATTATTGTAATCCTTCAAAAAACGTTCTGTAGGTCTTTAACCCCTACGTATAAAGATTCAAATCGCATTTTAGACATTTTTGTAATTCTGATGATTATATCAACCCATTTATCAAACTGGCTCATCATATTTAAAAATAGCTTTTAAAACATAATGCTTAAAATTGCATAGCGTTAACATAAAAGGTTTCTTTAGCACAGTAATAACTATTTTATTTTTGAAACACTGTCTTACAAAATGGGGATTTTAATACCTAACTCTAGGCTGTAGATGTCATAAAGATTAACATTATATTTATATTAAAATAACTTTAATTAATGGAAATATTTCGACGGCCCACATATATACGATGAACAGGTATTTAAGACATTTTAATGTTTTTGTAATTATGTCCAGAGTCACAAGAGTCGAGTATAACATCCTAATTTTTTGTAATTCTAATACTAAAAGTGTTTTAGGATAAATTTATTATTACTGTACTAACCCTTTGTAGTAATGATATGATTTATAAGCATTATGTTTGATTAGCTATTTGATTTAAAAAAAACGATGAAGTAGGTTATTAAATCATCAAAATTACAAAAATGTCAAAAAGGCCGTCGATATGTATTTTTTGGTTGTGTCCTTGTCTTCGGGTACATTTAATTTCATTAGATTTTAGTACACATTTAGGAGTGCCAATGATGATATAGATAGATGGTTCATAGATATATCATAGATGATAGATAATAGACACGATAAAGAAATGAACAAAAGAAAAATATAATTTATTGTTGCCACACAATATGACTAGCTAACTTTTAATCTCGATTATCAGAAATTTCAATATAATGAAACTCTAAAACCAATTCAAACACAAACAAATTTATTTGACTTGATATTTGCTACCATCGTACATAATGAAACAAGTTCAAAAAGAAGATACTACAATTTCGATACAAAGAATATAATATTAAAAACTTATATAACATTAAAATATTTTTATCAAAAAGATGATGGAATTAGAGCCAGTTAATTTTCATGTTCTAATTCGTCTCCATGTATTTTTACCTATTAATTTTGAGACTATATTTCAATTATAAATGGAACTGTAGATAACCCAGAACTACTAAGTCAGGTATCCCTTAAATTGCCCAATCGCATTCCACGATACCCAATTCATGTCTTTGCCCACAAATTTTGTAGAACCAACCTTGGTAACCATTCGATAATACCCCGGCTATGTAGACTATACAGGGATTTAATCTCCAAAGATAACTCCATGGACATATTCGTTGATAAAATATATGCCTTCAAAAATAAAATAATAAAAACATTTAGAAACTCCAATCAATAAGTCGCACTAACTTAATGTTAAATTACGTATTTTCCTTTGTTTTTTGCATTTTTAATTACTTATTTTATTTTACTTTATTTTTCTTTACTTACTACATTATGTTTAAATAAATGTTTGTACGATCTATTGTTATTGCATGGTGTGGCTACCTATAAGTGAAATTACATGTTTTGCGCTACCTTTATGTATTGTATAGTTTAAGTTTCTGTACATATAATTTTGTTGGTGGTCCAAATAAATAAATGCGTTTGGTTAAACTTGAAATTTCTTTGCCTTTAATATCATTACATTAAATTGCACTTACAATTTGCCTATGCTAGAACGAAATTAGATTTCTCGTTAATCTTTGTCGTATCCCCATAGCGAGCCTTCTTTCGTTGGCGAATAATTAGCTTCCCAATTTTAAAGAGCGCCTCTCCACCCATCAATCCGCCCCTGCCCGCTCTCGAATCGATAATAATTAATTATTTTTGACATAATCACAGCCGAATTCCATTCTGTTTTTGCTAATTCATGGCCCCATAATAAAATGGTACGCCGCTTTTAATCCGCCGGATGAAATAGATAAAAAAAATATAAATAAGACATCAAACTTTCCGCCAACTCAAACGAAATTTGTTGATAGCTTACGCTGCTAGATGTTGCATGATTAATTACCCATCGTATATTTCTTAGATTGATTGGAAATCGATTATTATTTTGTTTAATATGACTTGCTTACATAATGATACCCGATTGACTAGAAAAGTTCCCAGCTTCCATTTCCATTACATTGAATCAAAACAACAATGTAAGATATTTAATTTGTTTTTTACTGTTTTTGCATTTACGTACCCCGCCTGTGAGACAGACGGGAGTGTGGTTCTTGCCGTTAGTACCAGAATACCCACTAAAATCCAGCGTAGCCCTCGTCATTTGGGAATGGAAGGACCAGAGATTCATTGTGGCATTTCACTCTGGCCGGTCCGAATGAATCCGGCTCAAAATTGTGCTACAGGGGGAGGAGTTGGATAAAGCTCCGTCTTATGTTTCCTATTCTCCTCCGTCCGGGATACTGTGCTCCATCTCCATTCGCCCTCTCTCTTTATCGTGCCTTCTTTAGCGAAATGACACTTTCGCAGAAGATGGTAACAGCATTCCAGGCCCGGTCGTTGACACAAGCATTGCACCTATAATACTTGCCAGCGAGAGGTCTGCACCAATCTGCGACATCAGAAGATGTCGCTGAGGTCTTCTAGTAGGACATTCGACCACCGTGTGGTGCGCTGTGTCCACAGGAGTACCACACTCATGGCAAGTGGCCGACGGTTCACAACCAACGATTTGGTGCAGGTATTTTCCATTGCAGTCGTGACCGGTTAGCACCTGCACCAAACGGTGGGAATGCACTCCTTGTCGTCTACCCAGCCATTGCTCCAGGTGAGAGCGGAGACGCTATTTTGGCCCCACCGGCTGCTGGTCCCGGCTGGACCCGAGGTCTTCCTTCCATGCTTGGATCAAGGTTCTGTCAGCAATGACTTTGACCCTCCTAGCCTCGTCGGCATTAGGTGTTTTCCCTCTGACGCTCACAGCTACTCTGCACTGGTAAGAAGCTGCGAGAACTTCCGCCTTCACTCCCAAGAGTGACAAAAATCTTGTAATTTTTGTATAGTTAAAATTTACACAAAGACATAAATAATTGGAAAGTAGTCTTCTAATACAAAGACACATTCTAAATGAAACTGATGTAGAAATTACTAAAGACTTACGATTTTCTTACGGTAAAGTCCAGATATAGATTATAATGATTTACAAACTCGTACACTACAAAATATCGAAGTCACATGACAATTTTCGACTACTGTATAATAGTTTAAGTTCACTCAAAGACACAGACAAGTTAAAGTTAGATTGTTATATTAAAAAGACATATATCAGAAACAGAAATAGAGATGAATGATAAAAATTCTATGATTTTCATATGGTTAAAGTCCAGAAAGGCACAGACAATGTTAAGACTCTTATATCACAAAGACCCAATATAGAAATATAGAAACGAGTAAGAAATATTCTATTATTTATAGTCGAAGTCTATATAGACAAAGACAATTTTAAGAAAGACTCACTTATTACTAAGACACATTCTAACAGAAATAGAGAAGCGTAACAAATATCCTAAAAGGCTTATAAAACAGAAACAGACATTATTGCAGAAATGCATGCATGACATAGTATTAAAGTAGACTCGTGTACAATTAAGATACATTCCAAGTTAAATAGAGAAGAGTAACATAAAAACCTGCAATTCTGTAATGTTATAGTTCGTATATCAATCAATGTAGAAGCACTACATCAATTTGAAAATATATTGAAGATGTTTGGACTTAATATAATTGTGTAACCTACAAGAACTATGTTTGATAAAGTTGAGTTTCTTACCTGTTCCTTATCAGTAGAACAAGCTTTCCAAACCAGTTGTAAACTTGTTAGCAACGAACAGAATAAAGATGATTTAAAAGAACTTTGTGACTACTTGAGTAATGAATGCTTTGTTGGATTTTTAATGTAAGAACATTTATAATTTGAATGTAGACTCGTGTATAACAAAGGCACATTCTAACTGAAATAGAAAGTGACGAGGGATCGTTGTCAGGTGCTTACAATCAGAGGGACACAGTGTCAATATTGAGCACATCGCACAATAGGCCAAGATGCGGATGTGGGCGACTGTCGGATACAACGAGGCTAATAGATGTTTGAGAACCTTCAACTCGATACTGTGCGGGTATCTCTACATATACTTGTAATGTTTGTCACTTCTGTCCCAAATAGAGATGTATCATTGATATTACGTAGTCATCTAACTATATTAATATACTAGCTGCCCGTCCCGGCTCCGCACGTATAGATATAAATAGGTAGAGATATTTAAGTTAAAAGCATGATAATTGACAAATATTATGAAAAAGTGTGATTCCTAATACTAAAAGTAAGTAGCTCTGAAAAGAACTTTTTCAGTGAAGCATAGAAATGTTTTAAAAAAACTAGTTAGCTACCTAGTTCATAATGGTCCACCCCTTCTCCCGCACTGCTCCTCTCTCGTCGAGTTAGTTACACGGTGCGCTGCGTGGCGGCCGCCGCCGGCAACGTAATTTTATTTTAATTTCATGATATCTCTTGAATGGAATATCCGATTTCAATAATTCAAAAAGTAATCATCAGGTATTGAGACAGTCTTGAATATTAAATTATTTATTTGGATAAAAATTTATAAATGGTATGGATAACACGGTCTGATTTTGATCGGCATTTCTATCAATTTGTTAAATGTAAAAAAGTAGTTAAAGTGACGTAACTTTTTTGTAGTTTTTTGTAGATATTGATATATTCTATATTATTGTCGAACATTTTTTTGTCTTATCATTAATACTCTTCACAGCGTCTGCGATGAAAGACATTTTATGGCTAATTTTTTACAACTTCGGTTGGTTTAAATAGGAATTTCCAAAGATTTCTATAGTAATCTAGTACTAAATATAGCCTATGTTGCTCAGTGATAATGTGGCTTTCTAATGAAAAAAGAGGTATTAAAATCGGTCCAGTACTTTGAGTTTATTCGTTACGTACAAAAATACAAATATTTCCTCTTTATAATATTAGTGTAGATAAAGGTCTGTATGTACTAATAAAACAACAGCCTTTTACTTAACTACTAACTTACTTTTATGACTCCAATTATAAATATTTTTCTTTGCCAGGCTGTTTATCTATTAACGGGATATTCACTGTTATGTAACCGTAGCTTTGTTTGAAGTGAAACTTCTTTAGGCTCATGAATGTGCAGCGTTTTTTATGCTAATTCGTTTTGAAGGTTAGGTAGTTTTAATATTTACAAAATACATGTGGCGTTTTCATTTTCAATTCGTAATTTTGAGATTTCAATAAATTATTTGTATTAATTTTCGACACTTATTTTAATGAGAGTCAAATTCGTTTAAATCCTAAGATATCTTCCTTTTTTCCTCCATCTAAGTCACGGAAATCTAAAAGTTTAGATTTGTATAAACATAAACAAGACCTAAAAATTTCTTTACCAAAGAAGTAAACACTTCTGGCATGTGTACTTTGTACGCATGCACTTTTCATTTTCTTTCAAGTTTTTATTCTTTGGCTTTTATTGTTTTCTATACTCTATTCAGACTTCTTTTTTTATTTTATTTGCTTTGTGTTTTTTTTATTTTTAGTGAAAAATCTTTTTGGTTTGTGTCTTGTGTATTAAGTTTATAATTACATATTAAACAAGTGTTTGTGTCCCAAATAAAATAATCTTGTATTTTATTTAATAATTTGTTAAAATGTTGGATTATCAATAAATAAACACAAAATTTGAAATTGCTATGAGAATAAATAACTTCTACAACATTTATTATAGTATCGTATATCTACATACCAAAAAAAAATATTTTATGACTTTGATGTATTTTAATTTTATGACTGCCTCATTGGTCTAGTGGTTAGCATGTTCGACTACAGACGTGAGGTCCGGGGTTCGAGTCCCGGGTCGGGCCATTTGGAAAATCAATATTGAGTTTTCTATTAAGATTTTCTCAATTTTGTTGGGAAAGTTGGGAAGTTGGCTATGTGATCCACCCCCGTGCCTCGGAGAGCACTTTAAGACGTCGATCCTGCGCCTGATCTCTCACCGGTCGTGTCGGATCCCGTCACATCGGACTATGAGAGTGAAGGAATAGAGAGTGCACTTGTGTACTATGCCTGCCAATCCGCAGTGGAGCAGTGAGGTGGGTCTATGCTCTAACAACCCTTTCTCCTATGAGAGAGGATGCCTCTGCCCAGCAGTGGGACGTTAATGGGCTGCTACTTTTTACTTAAACAAACAATTATTATATACCTTAAAAACTACTTTACAGTTGCAGTTTCCAGTGGCAATTATGACATCTACATTTAGATTTCAGTTATTTTCGGTTAAAAAAAATTTAAAAAATGCTTACAGAATTAAGTTTAACATAAAAGTTTTAAAGTTTTGTTAGGGTTTGTAGTTAAAGAAGAGCGTGAATTTTCGTATCGTGGTGTAAACATAGATGATACATTACTAAATAGGATTGAAACAACAATCTATAAAGATTTTCAATGGACACCTAAAAATAGACACACAAATAGTTAACAACCACATAATAAAATGTGGTAGAGAAGAGAGCGTTGAGAAGTATGAGTGAATTAAAACTGAGTGGCAGAGTAAAAAATAGTGTCATAAAAGAACGTTGTGGTATAAAAGAAGATGTAGACAGGTATGCTTAGATGGTTTGGGCACGTAGAGAGAATGAATGAAAGGAGACTGGCAACAAGGATTTATGAGTCAAGAGAGTGAATGCGAAAGTTGAAAGGGGAAGACCAGGGACGTTCCAGGATCAAATCCAGGACATTTTAAATAAGGACCAGGTCAAGAGTACTCTAATTCGACGAACTTCTATGAAAGGTTTAATGAGAATGAAAGACGCGAAGGAGATATGCAAGGATCGTGGCAAGTGGAAGGACGTGGTCTCTGCCTAAGCCCCTATGGGAATGAGGCGTGATGCTATGTAGATAAAAAGAAAATAAATAATAGTTATTAAACAGCGAGCATGTATTCATACGTTAAAAAGATTTCAGCTAATTTAATTCTAAATAGATCAAAATATTTCTGCAATTTATAGAAGCAGGATTCGAACCCCTTCTCTGTGATGTATAATTAAATATTCTGACCTTTGTGAAGCAAAAAAAGCCAGTTACTCTGTAAGCAACACAATAAACACGAATGGAGCGGAGTATAACGTTGCAATCCTGTGTGGCGGATGAAAAAAATGGCGAATTTTCCAATTAGCGCTGTCGAAATGAAATATTTTGATAAACAAGCCGAGGGAGAATAAGAATATCGAGAGTCTGAAATACCGGCAAGTTGTCGGTACTTAAAAAATACATAGTAAAAACATCAGCCCCGGGGTCGGCCTTTGGTTAAAGTCAACCAGGCATACCTAACAAGTTCCGTATGTTTGAACGCTTAGAAATACTTACCAAGTTTCTATGGACAACCAGTGACACAGGTCAAATCAAATCAAAGATTCTTTATTCGAATAGGATTTTACATTACTTTTCAAATGTAAAGAATGTCATTTTGAAGTGAAACTTCTTAAGGCTAATGATGATGATGCTAATTCATTTGAAGTTTAGCTAGTTTTAATAATTACAATAACATGTGACATTTTAATTTGCCACTCATAATATTTCATTAATCTTCTTTTCCAAATTAAGAATGAATGAATTACTCATCCAATTTTTACTGTATGATGACGCTGATGATCCAAGTTATGCTTGCATCATCTGCTAATGAGCTACAGGAGATGGTAAATATTATGAATGAAGCTTTAAAAAGGAAACGAATGAAAGTGAATGTAAACAAAACGAAAGTTATGGTTTTTGAAAGAGGTGAATCTATGATGAATGGCAATATTTTGATAGATGGGGAACAAGTGAAGGAATTTGTATACTTAGGCTCTAAATTTACAAAAGATGGAACTTGTGAAAGTGATATTGACAGGAGAGTGAATGCAGGGAATATGGTAAATGGTCTTTTCTCAACTTTAAATTGAAAACAAAATTTAATTAATAATTTCTAATATTGACAAAAAAACACGTGGCATTTTTATTTACAATTCGTCATTTTAGATTTCAACAAATTATTTGTATCAATATTCGACACTTAATATTTCAACGACAGTTAAATTCTTTACATATCTTCCTTTTTCCCATCTTCTAAGTCTCGGAAATCGAAAGTTTTAGATTTTTATAAATATCAACAAGACTCAAAAATTAGTTTGCCAAAAAAGTTTCACTTCTGTCACGTGTATTTTTCTATCCCCAAATACAAATTCTTTTTATATTACTTATTTCCATAATAAAAGAGAATTTATCTGGAGTATATTAATATTTTTATGTACCAAATGAACCACCTGCGTGTATTTATTACCTGTTAAGACGGTGCTTAAAGCTGCACTGTTTGTTTAGGTCTGACCCACTTGAAATACATGAATAATATTTGCTAATCAATGCTGTGCTATTGAATGGTTAATATAATAATATCTCGATATCTTTCTTGATGTTTAATCACATCATGTGGAAGGACAACAGCATTTGGTAAGGTAAGGAAAATAGCAGCCCATTGACTTCCAGTTGGGCACAGGCTCACTCATAAGATTAAGGGTTTTTAAAGGACAGACATCACCACGCTGCTCCACAGTGGGTTGGCAGGCATAGTACACAAGTGCACTCTCTATTCCTTCACTCTCATAGGCCGGTATGACGGGAATCCAGCACGACTGGAAAGAGATCAGGCGTAGAACCGAAGGCTTAACTTGCTCTCTGAGGAACTGCTCAAATTCGAGGCAATACCAAAAAAAATCTTAACAGAAAACTGAATATCGATTGTAGAATTGTTCCAATTCGATACTCGCACCCAGGACCTCACGTCTGTAGCTGATCAAGATGACCACTAGACTAATGAGGCAGTCTTATATTTACGTATAGTGATAGGTATAAAAATTTTAACAAAAAAGGAACCGTCTTCAAAGCAAATTATTCCACACAAATTAATATTCTCCTTTTTTGAGTTCTTCGTATTGTTATGTTTGGAGTCAGTGTCAGCCAAGGTACCTACATATACAAGCTGTAGGTGGGAGTGACGCCGGAGCTGCCAAGTGGACACGCGAGACACATGTACCTTGGCTGACGCCGACTCCGAATATAAGAATACGAAGAACTCTTAAAAAGAATATGCAATTATTTTTTACTTTTTAGAGCAAATTAATATATTTATACGAGTTTGCTTTGAAGGCTTTTCGTTTTTTGTTAAAATTTTTATTTGTTTATTAATTTATTTGCTCCAATGAAACAAAAGTTCACTCAGTCGAAAGTTATGAGGTAATAAACATAAAAAAAGAAATACAGACGAATTGATAACCTCCTTTTTTGAAGTCGGTTAAAAAACATGGCAAAGGGCTAATAGAATTCAAAGAATATATAACCATCTACGATTAATTCCGCGTCGAATGGTTATGGTTTCAGTGGGTCCAGTTTCGAGTTTAACTCGGACAAAAAAACAAACTTGGCATATATATATCGATTGTATACGTGTACATTAATATCCATGATTAATAAGAAAGGGGTATAAGAAGTTGTGTACACAGCATCCTTACCGGGCAGTGATTAGCCGTAAACACTACGCACCGCATCGCCCTAAATATGTTTGTGCAACGGCTTTCCACAATACACCCAATAACGGATCCCTCCTGAGGATCAGACTCTTAACGGACGGTTTTAATTAAAAAGTTCTTGCATTATAAGTACCCAGTTACTAAAATTTATTTATCTTCTCATATATGAAAAACAATGTTGTATTCGTTATACCATTTAGAGTGGCAACCAAAAAGTTCGTGTGGTTTTCATTTATTGTTTACTTATATGAAAAGTATAAGTAAGTAAGTACCAGCCCGTTAGTGTCCCACTGCTGGGCAAAGGCCTCCTCGCTCCGATGAGCGAGGGTTCCACTGCGGATTGGCAGGCATAGTACACAAGTGCACTCTCTAATCCTTCACACTCATTGTCCGATGTGACGGGAATCCGACACGACCCGAGAGAGATCAGGTGCAGGACCGACGGCTTAACGTGCTCTCCGAGGCACGGGAGTAGATCACATGGGCAACTTCCCAACTTCGGGCAAATATTGAGAAAATCTTAATAAAAAACTCAATATACATACATACTCGTACATACATCACGCCTCATTCCCATAGGGGTAGGCAGAGACAACATCCTTCCACTTGCCACGATCCTTGCATATCTCCTTCGCTTCTTTCATTCTTATTAAACCTTTCATACAGGTTCGTCGGTTTAGAGAACTCTTGATCTGGCCCTTATTAAAAATTTCCTGGACTTGGTCTTAGAACGTTCGCCTTGGTCTTCCCCTTCCAACTTTCGCATTCACTCTTGACTCATAATTTTTTTTTGTCAGTCTCCTTTCATTCATTCTCTTTAAGTGCCCAAACTATCTAAGCATACCTTTCTCAATTTTAGTCATTACGTCTTCTTTTATACAACAACGTTCTCTTATTGCGCTATTTCTTATATTGATTTTTGAACTAGCCCAACCCGGAACTTGAATCCAGGACCTCATGTCTGAAGTAGAACATGCTAACCACTAGACCAATGAGGCAATTAGATGAAAGGTATATCGCAAGCAAAATAAAATAATGGAGTAATTTTTTTTTTACATTTAAAAGTAGATACTAAGTATTAAATTTTACTTTAAATAAAACTGTAAAAATCTTGGTAAGCTTGGAATGTTGGGAGTTATTTAGTAATACAGTGGCAACACTTAAAAATACTGAAAATAATTGAGCAATATTATGAAATTTTATGGAATACGAGGTAACTTTAACGAGTGGAACAATTGTGTGAATAGAGTCTTTCGAACTTCTTTGTGGTGTTGTTTTATAGGAAAATAGTGGCAAATTGCGTAAATTCAAATAGTGAAGAAGCTTGTCATGAGATACGCGCTGCTTTTGAGGAGGGTGCTGTAGCTCAACGAATGAGCCAGAAGTGTATGTGGAAATAAAATTCTAGAAGGTAACTTTCGCTCCAGTAGAACATTGACTATCAACAACGATGATATCAAGTTGGCAATCGAGCAGGATTCAGACTTTAAAACTGCACGAATTTTCTTAGTTGCCTATACATCAAAAACGATTGGCCTGATTTAGAGGTAACTTTAACAAGCGGAACAATTGTATGAATATAGTCTTTTGAGCTGCTTCGTGATATAGTTCTTATAAAGAAAAATATTTAAATAGTGGATAGAAGCAAAGCTGTTAATTAATATGAGTTTTTATTTTTATAATAATTCAAAATTGGCAGTAAAGCTGCAGAAGCTTGTCATGAACGCTGCTTTTGAGGAGAGTACTGTAGCTAAACAAAATGAGCCAGAAATGTATCTGGAAATGAAATTCTGGAAGACGAACTTCACTCCAGAAGACCTTTGACTATCAACAACGATGATATCAAGCTGGCAGTCCAGCAGGATTCAAATATTTATGTTACTATCCCTTAACCTTTAAAACTCACGGTCACGGTTTTACAATCGGACAACTCGATGGACACAAAAATTTCATCCATATAACCTGGATGGCTGGCCTTCAACCACAATTAGATACCGTTGATCTTTTTCCCACGGACATGTAAAATGCGGAACAAACTCCCGCCAACGGTGTTTCCGCAAGGCTATGATGCAGATGTGTTCAAGAGGCGAATCAAGTCCCACTTATTAGGCCGGCAACGCATCAGTGGTACCTATGGTGCTGCAGGTGTCCAAGGGCGGCGGTGATCACTTAACATCAGGTTACCCACCAGCGCGTTTGTCTGCCATAACTGTAAAAAAACTGTACGAATATTTTGTTCCTATACATCTAAATACCGGTTTGACTGGTTCAACGATTTTAAGGATTCGTCTCCAACCTGTATAGCAAAATCACTGTTAAAAATCGGACTCGAATAAGTGAAATACGCAAAAAAAATAGTCTAGTAAGATATAGAAATATATTAAATATACTTGAATCAAAATAGAAACAATAAACAAAATATAAGAATACGAAGAACACTAAAAAAGAATACGCAATTATTTCTTACTCTTTAGAGTATATTAGTATATTTGTAACTTTGTTTTAAAGGCGGTTCTTTTTTTGTTGAAATTTTTATTTATTTTTTGATTTTTAGTGAATCTGAAGTAAACGTGTTGCAATGCAGCAACAAACGTTAGCTCATTGCTATTTGATCACAGAAACTTATATTTTCTGCCTTAAACCGCACCCTTACTGTAAGCCGCTGAGGAGATCCATTGATCTTCATATTTAACTACGACTAGCACTTGACCATACCGAAGTTACGGTAGGCAACTCAAATATCTGGATATCTTATAGAAGATTCTGCCGAGTATCGTTGATTTGCTCCTAAGAATTGAAGAGTTCCGTCACTTTGTCATGGATTTCATCATCAGTACCTAACCAAACTATCACAAAACAACCCTTGAAGTATATCCTTTCCAATAAAAAAAGAATCATTGAAATCGGTTGGCGTGATCTTGAGTTATTCGTCCATTTGTCGCGCACATACTTTATGCAAATTTTACACTTATCCGATTTTCTCATGGATGCCATCATCAGAACTGGATTTAAAAAAATGGGACCCTATGACGAGCACCACCTTTCATTAAAAAAAAATTATCAAGATCGGTACACCCAGTCGGGAGATATGAGGTAACAAACATTAAAAAAAAAATACAGACGAATTGATAACCTCCTCCTTCTTTTGAAGTCCGTTAAAAAATGTGGTATGGCTGTTATAGATGCGGTCGTTTGTTGTACGTGAATACGTCTCGTTAAAGGTAATAGTTTCTTTATAAAATTGCGATGTGTTACAGTCCTTAGTTAGCGTAATAAATTCTACAACCCTTTAACTATCCAGTGATATAATTGAATATCGGATAGAGGTGATAAAAATATATTATAAATGACAAAAAATCGATTGATCTGCATGCGGTATGTATATTATAGCAAAAAAAGGATCACTCAGAGACTTATCACGAAATCTTTTAAAATTATCGTTCGATCTACTTGAAATTTGGCAAATATATTCCTTTCGAAACGTAGACCGTTACTAAGAACGGGTTCACCAATATACCCACGGGATCGAAGTATATATATATTTAAAATACAGCATATATCATAATTTCTTTGTTAACATGTTCTGAGAAAAACTCATGTAACAAACTCATGCGGATGTCTTTTTTTCTTAACATTACAAGCTAAAGGAAATATTTACGACCCCTACGTATAAACGGTCGACTTTTGATGATTATATCACCCCATTTATCAACCAAGAAAATGGATATTTTAGATCATTCAAAAACCTGTCATTTGTATCAAATTACTTATCTTTGAAAAAAATTTAGACCTAATACCTGACTCTTTATACGTAGAGGCTGTAGATGTGATTGCGAAAGATATTGATTTGAACATTTTTAAACAAAATTAAACTCTTGTTTTTGCAGATGCCCGGGACTGCGACGACGTCAACACTGACAAGGCAAGTAAATTACGACTTTCAAATCGAGTTTAACTAAAAAAAAACAACGCTCAAAAACCACTCCAGTCTCCCCAGTGCAATACAAACTTCGCCGTCGACTTTATAGCCTCTGTGACCGCCAAATGTCGTGGAGGAAAAGTGCAAGCTTGTTTATCCATATATCAGTTGTAATGTCGGCATTTCTTTCTGATAAGCCGGCTCCCCCGCCGCCAATAAAGTGATTAAGTCACAAATCGGTTTCCGACTTTTGCCCCGAAACGAATTCATTTTGTATCAGCAGTTAGTTTTTTTGATAAACTCTGATGTGTTTCTTATAAAAATTGTAATAAATAAGTAACATAAAAGCGTGCCACTTCTGAGCTTATAAGAATAAGTAAGTAACAGTCTATTATTCCTCAATCAAAGGAGAAAGGGGTTTTCAGAAATGGACCTATCATGCTGTTCTACTGCGGATTGGTAGACCCACTACGGATATGTAGGCTCACTACAGGTTCTTGGGCTCATTTCCGATTACTAAAGTCACTGTAGGTTATTTAATTCACTGCAGGTTACTAGGCTCACTGCGGGTTGGCAAGCTAACTGCAAATTGGCAGGTTCACTGCGGATTATTAAACTCACTATGGGTTATTAGGCTCACTGTGGGTTATTAGACTTATTTCGGAATACTAGACTCACTGCAGGTTTTTAAACTCACTGCAGATTACTAGGCTCACTGCGGGTTGGCAGGCTCATTGTGGGTTACTAGACTCACTTCGGGTTATTAGTCTTATTACGGGGTGGCTTTGTTCACTGAGTCCCACACTCCTTACACACGGTCGAGGCCAGTGCATAAAAGCATTTCCCAGCGAAAAAAAAACAAAAAGAAAGGCTCACTGCGGGTTACTAAATTTTCTGCAACTTGGCAGGCTAACTGTGAGTAAATAGACTCACTGCGTGTTACTAGGCTCATTGTGGATTGGTAGACTCACTGCGAGTAACTGGGGTCATTGTGGGTTGAAAGGCTGATTGTGATTAATTAGACTCACCTCGCGTTACTAGCCTTTTGCCGCGTTGGCAGGTTCAATGCGGGTAACTGGGCTCATTGCGGGCTGATAGACTCACTGTGAGTATTTGGACTCACTGCGGGTTGCTAAGCTCGTTACGAATTGGCAGGCTCACTGGAGGTTATTAAGCAGATTACGGGTTATTAGACTCGTTGCGGGTGGGCAGGTTCAATGGCAGGACTGACAGGTAGATGTACATATAATAATATCAAATCAAATCAAAACATATATCTCAAATACGATTTTACATTTTTAAATTTGTCAAATCTAATAATTTTGTCAAATTATTTGTAATTTACTGATGATGATATAAAGGAACGGCTTTAAATATAAATTAATTAGCACTTCGCGTTCTGTTTTGTAGAGAAACCACAACAATTTCAATCGAATAACAAATCTTTATCATCAATATTACTAAGTAATACTTCAAATAATAGTATGATTTTTCAATTAGCTTTCTTTTTATAATAAAAGCGGGTTTTGCATTTGGATGACAATTTTTTGTATGTTTTCAGGTGGATTTAAATATTGATAATGCGACTGCTAAATCCATTTCCATGGGATGTAGAATTGTATGTAATCAAGTGTATATAAAAGCCTTTGTGTCTATATAAATATAGTCCTAATAAAAACCTTTCATTTGTAGTAAAAGTACTGAAAAAACACAACATCCTGTATATATCGAATGGCTCCATTACAAATAAATTGCCCTTCGAAATCGCTTCGTGTTATAAATTTCATACGTGCTGAGAAATGACATACGGTATTATTTATAACTGAGCTTTTTTGTTTCGTGGAAAATAATAAGAAGACGTTCTCGTGTAATTGAGCTACGTTTAGTTGGGGCACGCTACGGTGGGACGGCTTTCGATTGAAAGAGAATATCTCTGTTTTATTTCTTTTATAGGTATGGAAGTTACACGAAAATGTTGCCAATTGTAACTGGTTCGACCTCACTTACTCAATATTTTTCCACATATATAAACCATTGTCTCCCAGTGGCATAAAGACGAAGACGACGATTTGGTCATGTGTGATCCTCCAGCTAATTAGAACTCATTAATTTCTTGTCTTCATAACAATCCAAAATCTTTTAGAGCGCCAATTATGTAATGTCAATAATGAGAAGATGACACTTAATAATTTTACTTTCATATTATTTATCTATAAGATATTGGTTCCAAAACCAATATTGAGTTTTCTATTAAGATTTTCTCAATATTTGCCCGAAGTTGGGAAGTTGGCGGTGTGATCCACCCCCGTGCCTCGGAGAGCACGTTAAGCCGTCGGTCCTGCGCCTGATCTCTCTCCGGTCGTGTCGGATTCCCGTCACATCGGACTATGAGAGTGAAGGAATAGAGAGTACACTTGTTGTGTACTATGCCTGCCAATCCGCAGCGGAGCAGCGTGGTGGGTCTATGCTCTAAAAACCCTCGCTCCTTGGAGTGAGGAGGCCTGTGCCCAGCAGTGGGACGTTAAAGGGCTGCTACTTACCTACTTTTATCTATAAGATATGAGATATAGTATTTTCTGGATATATTTCTGAATTGTTATTAAACTATAATATTTTAATAAAATCACAGTCATCACTCGGACCATTGTAAGAAAATGTTATGAATAGCCATTACTATTATCATAACACACACACACACACACACACATACACACACACGACCACTTATATTAGTTTTGTCTTCATTATGTAGGTTACTCTAATTTGTGTAGGTTTGACGTATTATATTGTAAAATTGGGAAGACACAGACCCCTAAGTTACGGACTTACCTAGTTTAAGGGTCCAGGGATATTTTAATTATGTATCTTTCTTTTTATGCCCAAAAGAAAAAAATTATTAAGCCATCAAAGAAGGTCTCAACAGAAGAAGGCTGACAGTTACTACAGTAAAAGGCAATTTACCTCTTATAGTTTCTACACAGCATTGTACCGAAACAAAAATCTTTTGCTTGTAAAGTGCATGGAAAACCGTAAGGGAAAAAGAGTTCAATCGACACGTTTGATATAGCTCTTTGCAATAGAGAATCAGAATCAGAATTATAGTAAAAAATACTTTCCGAAAGTTTTCCATTTCGAAAATACAAAAATACAGCTCAGTCTATAGATTACACACAAATAGACAAGTTAATTTCAATTTAATTGATGTGAAAAGCAAAACAAACACTTTCCAGTACATTAACATCTGTCAGCGAGCAATTTATTGTAACCCTTATTTGACTTAGATGGCATTAGTGGGAGGCGCCATTAGCCCTACAAATGACACTAAAATGAAATCTATTCATTTCCTCGCAGAGTCAATCGAGCTGATATTGTTCAATTTCACGCGATACAAACATTACTGGATCCTCGCGAGTCGACGACTCAACTATTTGTAATACAAACCGGTAAATAAAACTGATTTCATGTCTTTTGTAGAGCTCGACTTCCACGAGTTTGTGTCTTAGTTATTGCAGGCTCTACGAAAATGGCACAATTCTTTTATAGGAGCTTGTACATTTAACCATATTTTATTAGGACTATCTAACCTTTCATTAAACCTTTGTTAGATAATCAATTCCTCTGGTAATTGGCTTATTACAGCCTCATTAACACGGTTGGAAAATAAAATAGCGGTTGTAGGTCTACATATAGTAAGTAAGTAAGTAGCAGCCCATTAACGTCCCACGGCTGGGCACGGGCCTCCTCACTCCGAGGAGCGAGAGTTTTTAGAGCATAGATCCACCACGCTGCTCCACTGCGGGTTGGCAGGCATAGTACACAAGTGCACTCTCTATTCCGTCACTCGCATTGTCCGATGTGACGTGTGTGTGTGTGTGTCTGTAGTCGAACATGCTAACCACTAGACCAATGAGGCAGGTACATATACATAGTTTGTTGTAAAGGAAAGAATTTTGTATTTTCGTTATGTTGGTATACATATGTCAGAAGTATGTTGGCATTATATTTTGTTGTTGACAACTGAAAAGATTAGTCCAATTTGGGTGTGATCTCCGATTTTTGACTTTGAAAAGGATTTGTATTAAAATTTGCGTTTAAAATTGATTAAAATCCTTATATATGATACTTGAAATGTTGACTGTGGTATTCGGCGAGTCCTCTTTGTCACAAAAAGGGTTTAAAAATGGTACAAGCGCTTTACAGAAGGCCGAGAAGATTTTGATGACGATGAGCGTCTCGGAGTTGCCCCATCAACAGGTCGTACGGTTAATAAGGAATACTACATGGAAGTAATAACACGTTTGCGACTCAAACGATCGGGATTATGGAAGAAGTGTCATGGGTTCTGCATCACGAGAATGCACCAGCACACACATCATTGCTTCTTGGTGATTTTTTGGCCAAAAATAACAACCTAATTATGGCTCAACCATCTTATTTACCAGATTTGGCCTCCTGCGACTTTTTACTATTATCAAAAGAGCGTTTTGCCACAATTAACAAGATAAAGTCAGGATCTAAGAACCTGGTATAGACAGTCTATTGCTGTTGGTAATTAGATATTTACTCGCTATATTACTCTTTTATTCGAGGCTGTGAATGTTTAACTGTTATAAAGATAATTTGTCATTAACAGTCATCTATATGGATCACTTGAGGACTGTGAAACAAGTGCTTATTGTCTATATCATCCATTGTTTTCTATAAAAAAATCGTATATTATAGATTGGCCAAAGGAAATGTGTGCTTCAGAAAAGCAGTCTGTTCGATAGGTGGATGTACATTCTATTGAACCCCACAAAAAATGGAACAAAAGAAATATACAATAACTTAACATTAACTAATCTATCTATTACTAAATAGCGATCTCTTCTAGACAATCCTTGTGATTAGAGGACATCCAAATGTTAGACTATAATTTATTACGTGGGAACACTTAAAAATACTAAAAACATTGTGCAATATTACGAAATGTTACGCAATGCGAGATAACTTTAACGAGTAGAACAATTGTGTGAACCGTCTCTCGTGCTGCCTTATGATGCGGTTGTTTTAGAAGAAATAGTGCTAAATTGTATACATTCAAATAGTGCAATGTTTATTAATATAGTGCAAGTTGGGTATATTTAAATAGTGGAGAGAATAAAAATTGTTACTTAATATTTACCCCTTATACCTAACTATTAACCAATTATTTGAAATAATTTCAAATAAAAAAACAAGATTAATTGAAACTAAACGACACACAAATTGCTTACAAAATGACACGTCTCGCTCTATAATTTCCTGCTTAACGGAATAACCTACTCGAAACACAACTAAGGTATGGCATTATCAAAAAATTGGCTTTATTATGAAACTATTTGCCTTCTGTAATAATCTTGATCAAATAAAAAATTAACCTGCCGAGGGTGTAGCGCGGGAATAAATTGCTTCGGTCGCTATACAGGAAAATTATGTTATATTGTATTGATATAATTGGTTCGGTAATCTAATACTACTTTAAATATACTGACAATAGATCTTAGATGATTTAGAATTATTCTATCTGATCTATTTCTATAAAATGGACTCCCTATTTCCTTACTTCTTTTGTTGTTCTGTTTGTTATAGTCCGGAGAAAGATTATTTGAAAGGAAAAATTAACAAAGTTACGAAAAACATTAGAAATTTTAAGTAAACTTAATTATTAATGTTTTTTTTAACGTAATCTCCTTAATACTGCTTTTGACAATGTAAACTTTTCTAATGTCACCTCCTCANAAAGAAAAAATTAACAAAGTTACGAAAAACATTACAAATTTTAAGTAAACTTAATCACTATAATGTTTTTTTTTAACGTAACCTCCTTAGTACTGCTTTTGACAATGTAAACTTTTCTAATGTCACCTTTTCAGTTTTGCTTTTGACAATATAAACTTTTCTAATGTAACCTGTTAAGTGTTGCTTTTAATAATATAAACTTTTCCAATATTACCTCTTTAGTGCTGCTTTTGAGAATATAAACTTTTCTAATGTAACCTTTTCAATGTTGCTTTTGACAATATAATTTTTTCTAATGTAACCTCTTTAGTGCTGCTTTTGACAATATAAACTTTTCCAATGTTACCTCTCTAGTGCTGCTTTTGACAATATAATTTTTTCTAATGTAACCTCTTTAGTGTTGCTTTTGACAATATAAACTTTTCCAATGTTACCTCTTTAGTGCTGCTTTTGAGAATATAATTTTTTTTAATGTAACCTCTTTAGTGCTGCTTTTGACAATATAATTTTTTCTAATGTAACCTCTTTAGTACTGCTTTTGACAATATAAACTTTTCCAATGTTACCTCTTTCGTGCTGCTTTTGAGAATATAAACTTTTCTAATGTAACCTCTTTAGTGCTGCTTTTGACAATATAAATTTTTCTAATGAAACCTCTTTAGTGCTGCTTTTGCCAATATAAACTTTTCTAATCTAACCTCTTCAGTTTTGCTTTTGACAAAATAATATTTTCTAATGTTACCTTTTTAATGCTGCTTTTGACAATATAAACTTTTCTAATGTTACCTCTTGTTCTAATGCGCGTATAAACTCTTATGCGCGTACGGTGGAGAATGAAATTTCGCACACTTGTATTCTTTCTGTCGCTGAGAATGATGTCAAACGCCATAAAGTTATATTAGAAAAGTTTATATACGTGTAGTCAAAAGCAGCACTAAGGAGGTTACATTAGAAAATTGCCTTATTAGTCTAGTGGATAGCATTTTCGAATACAGGCATCAGGTTCTCGGTTCAAGCCCTGGGTCAGGATAATTCAAAATTCGATATTGAGTTTTCTATTAAGATTTTCTCAATAATGCCCGAAAATGGCGGTGTACTTCATCCCGGTGCCTTAAAGACCACGTTAAGAAGTCGGTCCTTCGCCTGATCTCTCTCCTCGAGTGTCGGATTACCATCACATCGTACTATGAGAGTGAAGGAAAGAGAGTGCATTTGTGTACTATGCTTACCAATCCTAAGTGGAGCAAGGTGGTGGATCTATGCTCTAAAAATCATCTCGTATATGAGTGAGCAGCCCTGTGCCCAGCATTATGGACGTTAATCGGCTTCTATATTACCTTTTAAAGGATTTCAATTGTTTAAGTGACATCACTAGAACGTCCTCTTGGAGTTTCTAATAGAAATGTATCCATTTTAATATAAAATAACATTTCTTTGTTTATCCGATAAAACTTTTGCACTTCCGTTGAGAAAAAGACGATCGTCTGCGACTCTGATTCAGCTATTTCAATAAAATTATACAAGACTATGAAAATAAAACCGAGGCGGCTGTGTCTATTCAAAAGCTAAATTAATTTTTTCCTTACAGACAAAATTCTACTTTAAATATAGACCTTATTCAATGGAAATATAAGCTAGTTTTGAATACAAATGAATGTTACACGTTCTAAAGTTATTTGTAACCGCAAGGCGCATCAGCCGCTACGTGTCGCCTATAACGAATCCAAATGTATTTTTTTCGATTTACCCTCAAATTATAAAATCAATTAGGCGACGACATCGCGTTACGAACAGACGGATTTCGTTTCTTTCTTTTACATTAAGTTCTATATTAATGTACACGATCTTATCTCGTCAGTATTTCTAGTATATTTAAACCTTAACTGTTCAAGTTTTTGGAGATATCACTTGATACTTTTACTAAAGAAAATCTAACTGAAAAATTAAATTATAAATCGTGGATTTATATAGATTAAATGTTGTTAAGATTGAATGAATTATTTTAAAGTTATAATGATGTTTATAAAAAGTTTTATATTAATATACACGAGGTTGTCTCGTTAGTAATGCCAGTGTCTTTTTATTTGTTTTTCTCAAAGCTTTGGATATATTGCTTTGTAAAAGCTTTTATTGCAAGAAAGCTAACTAAAAAAATATTAACTTATTTGAAGGTTTAATTAGGCGATAAAATTCGTAAGAGTGAAAGAGTTGCTCTAACTTATATTGTATATCAAATTTCATTATTTTGTAATGCATTTGGATAAAAGGAGTAACCGACTGAAATATTAGTGGGTTCTTTTCAAATTACAGTACGAAAGAACCCTCATAATTATATTTATTAACTTTAAATTAAACTTTTAGATATATCACACAATACACTTAAATCCTTTATTTTAATAAATTTAATTGACAAACTATTAACATAATTTAAGATTAATTCAGACGGTAACTATAATAAACTATTATACATTAATATTATAATGATGGCTAAAAAGGTAAATCGTCTGTATTGTAAGTGGATTTTTCCCTCGTAATTATAGAAATTAACTTGTTTTATATCAGAAATAAGATTTCACTTTCATTTTCAATTTCACTAACGATTTTAAAAAATTGGAATTTTTTTTAAGTGTGAACGATTTAAAAATTACGTGCGTATATTTGGTACGAAAACTTTGTGGAACTAATTTAATTACACATACTTTTTTGTAATTTATTCATCACAGGGAGTTTAAAAACGCCGCATCCCGCTTGAGCAGTCAAAAACAATACTTATTCAAATGAAACAAAAAGCAATTAACGGTGGAGATATCCCTCCTCGGAGGATACAAGAGAGGAGAGATTATTGAAAAAATAATTAATAAATATTTATGACGGGCCACCTGAGGAACGACACGACGCTGATTTCGTTTTTATTCAGTCCTCGAGTACGCATCTGCAGCGTTACAAGGGAAAGCGGTTTATTACGAATGCAAAATTTTCCATTCATATTCAAAATTTTATATCCCGATGTGGTCGGGAGAGAGCTAATTTATTCCGGGGGTGCCAAGGAAACGTCCCAGCACCTCGCGTCTTGGGGAGGATTAGGGAAGGGTTGAGAGGGGAATTGACAGGTGCCTGTCAAAAATTACAATTAATAATTGAGAACGCCGCATGCCGCATCGCGACTGCATTGCATGCCGATAACGCGACACGATTTTATAAAGTCTTTTTAATTAAAATAAACTAGCTGTTCTTCACGGTGTCGCTCGCAAAATTACCGAGGTAAGACATAATGACAGTCGTCTGACAGATGTTGAAACTGCCAGACTGGTATATCTCAGCTATTTTCACAGCATTATGTCATACGGTATTCTTCTTTGGGGTAATGCTGCTCATATAGACCACTAATACCTAAGAAAACGGTACTGTCTGCAAGGTTTAGTTCCTCATTATTATATGATTGTATTTCTTCCAGTGGTCTTTGTTGCTTTGCTAATAGAGGCACCGGGGTTGATCCCCGGTAGGGCGAATTTAAGAAAGTTCATTTTCTAATTTGTTTGAATCTGAACTGGTGGGAATCTTCGATCGTGACTAATTACCACCCTACCAGCAAATATGTAAATTTCAAAAGTCGATATTGAGTTTTCTATTACGACTTTCTAAATATTTGCGCTCCGTTATGTAGTTGGCAGTGTCCTTCATCCACATGCCTCGGAGAGCACGTCAAACCGTCTTGTGTCTGATCTGGGTCGTATCGGATTACCGTTTCATCTGACTATGAGATTGAAGGAATAAAGACTTTTATACTATGTCTGCCAATCCGCAGCCTGGTGGGTCTACGCTAATAAACCACTCTCCTATGAATGAAAAAGCCGTAAATAAGCTGCTGCTTACCATTTTTAACTGCCTCGTTGATCTAGTAGTAAGTATGTTCGGCTACAGTGGTCAAAATCGATATTCAGTTTTCTGTTAAACATTTCCTCATTATTTGCCCGAAGTTGAGAACTTGCCAGTTTCTTCCACCGTCGTGCTTCGATGAGCACGTTAAGCCGTCGATCCTACGCCTGATCTACGTCTGTATGTACGTGAGAGACGTTTGTACTATGCCTGCCTACCATGCGCGTGATGGGTCTACTACGCTACGCTAAAACCCTCTTTCCTGTGAGTGTGGAGGTCTGTGCCCAACACTGGGACGTAAATGGGCTGCTGTTTACCTTTTTTAACACACTAAATTAGCACCCTTTTGCTAGCAGAGGTACCGGATTGTTCGATTTAGGAAATTGTATTTCTAATTTGTCGGTCTACCAGCAAAGACGTACCGCCAATCAAGAGATTTGTGTTCCGGTATGATGCTGTGTAGACACCAAGTATGAGGTGAATTGCCTCTTCACAGATTAGCGCACTTCTAAGAAGGTATCATTACTTACCATCATGTGATCATAGTCAAGATAGATATAGCGAATTTTTAAATGGTATAATATAATATAATATAGTATAGTGGTGGCCATATCCATTTTGATTGAAGAAAGAAAGAAGAAGAAGAAAAATCTTTATTTGGTGCGTAATGTGTGGTACAATTATAAACTTATAGTATTCTAATATCTTATACAAATATATTTCAATAAAATATATACATTAATAAAATATATGTCGGTGAATAAGAGAGAACGGAGAAGCACAAAGCACAGGGGCGCAGGGCTCTCCGCCGACATCGTTATTAATTGGATCCATTATTTCATTTCTTATTCTGTGGGTGTTCGTGGGTAATGTTGGTGCAATCAAAAACTATATTGATTAACTCGGATTATAATGTTCAATCACTTAATGTTCCCGATATCAATTTACACAAACTCATTAACACTAATAGCTAGGAACGCGACAGTTCCAATAGTAAACTACTCCGATCGAGCGCTACTCGACAATTGCCGAGTGACTCCCGCCGGACTGCCACCATTGACTCTGTCCACGCCGATAGATAGCGCCAGCGTTCCACAGAAATCTGCCCTCCGACATATATATGCGCAGATGTTATGCAACTTTCACACAACCCCGAAAAGGCAGAAAAGCTCGGCATTGCTGTGTGCCATAAACTTGACACACTGTGCCAATTTTTAGCTGCAGCCCTATAGCTAGTTCTGATGTCACGGATTGATCATCAGCCGACTAAGAAAACACTTAAATACTAATCTTAATGAAACTCTTAACTACTCTACTACTAACATTAAATTATTACAGAAAATTGTATGCGGTGGAATAGGCAATGCATGGTGAAATTGCAGTGTACCATTTTATATAGATTGGTATCTACATGGGTGAAACCGAGGGGGCATTGCTTGTATATATTCTGTATATCCAACGTCACAACTGTAGCCTCTTGATTGTAATAAAGATGGAGGGGCATCGATTACCCGCTTTACAGCTGGGACAGCGTTTAATGGCGGTAATCCACTACTGACGAACTTTTATTGCCCGTTACGACTGGCAAATACAGCAATCACGACTTGTCCGGCGATATCTCTTTAATCCCTAATAAACTTTGATGTTTTCCACTCTATTTTTCTACCAGTTTCAATGGTTATACTTTTTTAAAATTTATTCTATTGAAACGTTTATACTAGTGCTTGTTAAAGCTAAAGTTAGTTTGTTATTTACCACTGCATTTAACCCTCAGACTTCCCCTGTCAACTACCAGTGGACATGATAGTACTGTCTCAACTCGTGCAATCAGAAATATCAGCATATCTTTCTTTTTGAGTCAGAATGTGTACCATTTCGCTTCTCGGTAACTGTTGTAACAAAATATGCGTAGAGATAATAGAAAAAACAACAAATAAATCAGTTACAAAGTGACTGATACCAACGGTGCGTATGTCGCGTCGAGGTGTTTATTTGTGTTGTTGATATATAAGTGATGTAAATAACAATGAAAACCCTTGAAGTAAGTTTTCATTTTTAAGATATGAGCCTATAAATAAAAGACGGACTTTTTTCAATATCTCAAAGTTTAGCGCAATATGACGCTACACCAGAGTCCTAATTTAATTAATAAAAGATAACATTGTATAGTTTACCTATTAGCAAACATAAAAATCATAACATTTGGTTGTCTTTCGTGAACATTTAGGTCCCAAGAGCCAATTTAGCACCATTAGACCCGCGGGGCATTCGTCACAAAAACATCCGTGCGGGGCGGGGCAGGCAACGGTTATTTCTGTTAAAAAGCGCGAGAAGCCACTTGCAGTTATAATATTTTGACGTATTGGTTATCTGTCTTTGTTATTACTAACAGATTAGCGATTAACTGTGATCTTAACTGACGGTAATTCATAAATTAAGATGATATTGCACTAACTTGGGCAGAAGTACATAAATCGTAGTGGCTTCTACACGACATCGTGCCGGAATGCATTTTTTTATTGGTAATGTAATCACCAGCCACGGCTTAAACATCCTTATAAGACCTAGGCAAAATTGCCATGGGAATCGAACCCGAGACCAATGCATATATCACATACTAATATTATAAATAATGAATTTTGTAACACTATGTAAAAAGTTTCTTTCAAAATTTTCTCGTGCCAAAAAATGATATTAAGAGTATGAAGTACATAACTGTTTGTGTTTTCATTTCAATTCGATTATATTTTACGCTTATTTTAAAAATGGTCAGTATAGTATTTTAATAATGATTTTACAAATAAGACTGATATAAATACCTTATTGAACTATTGTCTGTGTTTCTCTGAAAATAAAAGCTATTTGTCCTTTCGCAGGCTCTAGACTATCTGTATACCAAATTTTATTCAAATCACTTCAGTAGTTTTAGTGTGAAATCGCGACACAGTTAGACAACAAATAGACACAGTCAACAAATAGACACAGTTACTTTCTTATTTATATTATTAGCATTGATGGTGTTTTAAACCCTTGAGGGTAAAACTTTTTCAAACTTTGAATGAATTATTTATTTATGTCAAATCAACAGTCGAAAAAATAAGTTTCAGGCTTCTACCTCTAAAAACGAGAATACATATATTCTTTACAACCATTTCGTATTAAAAACTATGTCCTATGTCCTAAGCCTATGTCGTTTCTCAGGGCCTAGACTATCTATGTGCCAAATTTCATTTAAATCGGTTCAGGAGTTTTGGTGTGAAATCAGTACAAATAGACAGAGTTACTTTCTCATATATAATATTAGCATGGATTAGTGTTTTAAACCCTTGAGGGTAAAACTTTGAATGACATATTTATTTATATCGATTCAACAGATGAAAAAAAAATTTTCAGGCTTCTAGCTCTAAAAATGAGAATACTTCCATCATTTACAACCATTTTTTCGTATTAATAAGTAACCTTTGCCCTTTCTCAGGCTCTAGACTAACTGTGTACCAAATTTCATTTAAATAAGCTTAATAGCTTTGGTATAAAAGCGCGACATACAAAGTTACTATCGCTTTTATAATATTAGTAAGGGTTTTGTAATATTTCTCCACTTTACTAACATTATTACGTCAAAACAGCAAACGAAACAATTGCAAAAAGTTGCCAATAACTCAAATAGACACATCAATGTACAAATGAACGCTGCAAGCTGCAAATTTGAATTGCTCGCTCACAAATGATGGCTCTCTATCAAACCTCAATGAATGTCCAATATAAACGAGAGATGTATGGTTTGGATAAAACGGCCTATACAATGGTAATATTTCATACAAATTTTGGAGTTTATACACTCTCTGGAATCCGCCTCATTGATCTGGTGCTTAGCATGTTCGAGACTTAAGGTTTTGGGTTCAAGACCGAAGTTTTCTGTTAAGAAATTCTTAGTAGTTGCCTGTAGCTGTGTTATTAGTTATGCTCCAGCCTCGTGCTTCAGAGAGCACGTTAAGCCGTCGATCTGATCTCTTTCAAATATGACCAGAAACCAACAACTTATCACTACTTTACTTATCTTTACAGACTTATGAACATATGTAACTATGAACATGTCTTAGCGTGTGACTGTGATTACACTTAAGATAGCGTTAATCTGGTAAGAGGTGATTTACTTCTTTTGGTTGTTATGCAGCAGCGTACTGGAAGACAAATCATTTCGCTTGGAGGTACGTCTTCACGGGTAAGGGAACTAGCCATGGCGGAAGCTTCGAAAAAATGCAATATACTAAATCGAACGAACGAATGAGAATTATAAAAGGGTGCTCAATCGGTGTGTTAATATTCCCTAAATAAAAACATGATAAGTCGCCCAATAGCTCATCTGTTGATACGGGACGTTATGCGGTCAAGCTATCTTGCATAATGGATGGATGTGATTTTTCACGCATTCGCACCGGCCGCGGGGCAATCACGGATGCACTGGACACGTACAATGAGTTATTGCTTCCAATTGATTTGAGTTATACCCAACTTTGCTGTAGAATAACTTATATGGATGTGGCATAAGTCCAAAATTATATATCAAAACAACATTGGCTCTGCAACTACGTACTTCGGCCACAAACACGCACGCATAAACGAACGCACGCACGCATACACATACGCACCGATGCTAATACGCACACACGCAAATACGATATACGTACCCACCCAAATACGTATGCACGCACGCATTTATATACGCATACACGCACATACGCAAGCAAAAACACACCCACGCACGCATGAATTTAGATACGCACCCACGCGTATACACATGCACGCATGTACACACGCACGTAGAACATAATACAGATCCAAATTAAATTATTTGTATATTTTTAGAAGCAATTTGGTTTTACACTGCACGTAGAGATTTAATAAACACATATATTACTATTCTTTTGTGTTTTAAATAAAAAGCGTCATTTTACCTTAATTCATGAGTCTTCGTTTTTTAAACATACTTCCTTCAGTTCAGTTTCTGGTCTCCCATTTCCTCTCTCTTTTAAAACTTTGTAAATGTACTTCTCGATGACATAGTCGTCAGATCTTCGGAGTAAATCCAGCAATGTTTAATATTGGACTGACTATTCATAACTCACATAACTCTCGAAAATTTGAGGAAGTTAAACTTCTTTACGCATTTTTTGACATTGTGAGCGTTACGGAAGTAGGTGAACGATAGTTGAGAGGGAGATGTAAGTTTGTGAAAATTTAAAGAGAGACAATATATTATTATAAAAACTTTTATTCTCTCCACTATTATATACACTTGCACTGTACTAATAATTACTTCACTATTTGAATTCATACAATTTAACACTGATTCTCTTTAAAATTGTTCCGTTCGTTAAAGTTACCTCGTATTGCATAACTTTTCGTAATATTTTACAATATTTTTTTGGTATTTTAAGTGTTGCCACTATATTACTCAATAACTCTCATAATTTCAGAGCTATCAGTTATATCTCCCAACTATCTATAGTCTAACAATATATGTGCATTACTTTGTCGTGTGATCTAAAGCACACTTGTTTTTTTCGCCACCGTGTCATAAAAACCCATTAACGTCCCACTGCTGGGCACAGGTCTCATCAAACATATGAAAGAAGGTTTCTAGAGCATAGACTCTCCACGCTCCACTGTGGATTGGCAGGCTTAGTACACAAGTGCACTCTTTATTCCTTCACTCTCATAGTCCGAAGGACGGGAATCAGACACGATCAGAGTGAGATCAGGCACAGGACCGACGACTTAACTTGCTCTCTTAGCCACTGGGGTGGAACTCACCGCCAACTTGGAGGAAATATTGCAAACATCTCAATATGGATTTCAAATGGTCCCGACCCGGGTGCTCGAACCCAGGATCTCATGTCTGCAGTCGAACATGCTAACCACTAAACCAATGAGGCAGTAGTGTAGTGTATTTTCATAATTCTAACGACCCTCTCCATGCAATTTCATCAAGGAATTTCATAGCTCCGTCGTAAATATTTTGTCCGATTAACCGTTCGACAGCCGCGAGGCGTAAGAAAATGTTAATTAACGAATCCATTGTTTTCCCGCCCGGCGGCTCCAAGATGGTGCCGCTTCCGTTTCCGCCGGCCGCCTTCTTTATGTGCATTTCCCTTATTTTTACGCCGGGTAGAGAGGTATTGTCGGCTGCCGCGTGGGGTATAATGATTTTAATTTCCTCTAATCAAGCCTTCGGCGGGGCTTAAGAATTCTAATCGTGCACACCGCCGCCGCCGCAAAGCTGACAGAAACATCACCACTTATTCTGATTGCGACGAGTGTGGTGCTGAATAATTAATATGCCTTTATTTTGCGTTATGCGCTCCAATAGAACAAAGACGTCGGTACGCTTTCATTTATGAATTGTGAAGTCTTTGAAACCTCTTCTGGTATTTCTCACCGTCTTATACTCCTTTATATAAATAAGAGATGCCACTAAATATCGCACTTGTTTATGAGAAGTTACAACGACCTCGATGTCTAGAATCCTACTCGTAAACTTAAATCTTAAGATAAGGCGCTTGTATTCTGGGTTACAGAAGTTATAGATTCAAATCCACTTGGACGCTTGATTGTTCTTTTCAGACTATCAATGTGCTTTTCGATGTAAAATGCATATCCCGAGAGTAATTCAGAAGGTTTATTATGGATTTATACTCTAATACCCACTCTGCTATGAGTGAGGAAGTTTGTACCCAGTAGTGGGATGTTAATAGTATCGAAACAATCTTATTTAATTGTTCTTTTCAATCTATCATTGTGCTTCTTCTGTAAAGAAAAACATCGTAAGAAAATTTGTATATCCCGGGAGTAATTCCGAGAATTTTGAATGCTGCCAATCCACAGTGCAGCAGAGTAACGAGTCTTTGCTCTAAAATCCTCTCTCTTGTGAATGACAAGGCCTGTGCCCAGCAATTGGACATTAATAGTCTCGAAACGTCGTATTTAATCCATCATATCATATCCCGGGAGTGATTAAGATATGTGTAGCCTGCTTACCCGCAGTGAAGCAGAGTGGTGAGTTTATGCCCTTAAACCCACTCACCTATGGTTGAGGAGGCCTGTGCCCAGTACCTTTATACATTAAAAGTAATTTGCGTTAATATATACAATAAGGTGCCTGAGATACGAAACTTTTGATATTTTTTTTTCCAAATTAAATTATATATGTACTAAAAAGTATAAGTTTATATCGATATGTAAAGTCTAAATATTTAATTATATTGTATATCGAATTGTGCATTAAATAGCAATAATAAATGTTGAATTTGTATTTGAAATAAAACATAGACGAGAAGATAGCCATTATCAAAAATATAACAGCGTAAAGTTTAATTATATGGAGGGCGGAAAGTTACCCCTTCGTTCAATTCTCACTAACGACCACATTTCGGTCGTCTAAATCACGACAACGCCACTTGCAATTAATTTTTTAACTACAAAATGTTAAGTACATTTATATTCGTAACATGTAGAAGCGGAAAATTTACATTTGACATGCTTATTGACTCGATTTTTGTTTATTTTTGTAATGAGTTTAAAGTTCCACTTTTAGTGCTATGAAAATATATTGCTCGTGTAACTGTATACTAATTTAATTTCGCTTCATAGATGAAATGTTACAAGAGTATTTTGGTATAGCTTAAAACAAGGGTTCCTATATTTAAAAGTTTTAAAAGAATTTCTCCAAACGGGAGTATGGGACTCGCTGAACTCCAGAATACCAACTAAAACCCGGTGGTTTCCTCTTCATCCATGAGTGAGATCACTAGAGGTTCCCCAACGACATTCTACTTCTGCAGGCCTTCTGCCACTTGGTCCCTTAGCTTCTCATTTGCCTCCTTCAGCAAGATAACGGTCTTGTAAAAGTTACACCATTTATGCTCTCCAAAACAAATCAAAATATTCTTTATTCACGTAGGCTCAAAAAGCACTTTTGAATCGTCATTATTTTGTCCATTGATAACAAATCTTTCTATCGGTTCGGAAAGTTGATTCTGCTGAGGAGAAACCGGCAGAAACTCAACGGTTGCTCCTTTAAGTTTTTGTAGGTCTCTAGCTTTTATATGCAACTGGAATCATGTCCAAACATATTTATTGTTAAAATTAATCTCAAATATTATAATATCCCCTTTGAAAATGGATGTTTCTGACAATTATGTGGAGACAAACCCAAAAGTGATTCATTAATGCGTATGCTCAACCCGATAAATGATTTCGAAACTTTCACTCTAAAATATGTCATTATAAGTTTTAGTTCTTGTATAAAAATTGTGTTTTTCGCTCTTTTTACTGATATATATAATGTTATTCAGTATATTGCGACGGTACCGTAAAAATGAATATTTCTTTGAATTATTCTCTTAGAGTATATCTTATTACGAATTTCCCCATAATCCAATAGAAATAAAGCCGCGGAAAACAATCAGTTTTACATAATTGTTATATTTATTATGAGCTTTTTACGTATACTTTCCAAAATACCATCTGTACTTATCAATATATATGTGAGAAATAAGTCTATTAATGTATATCTCCCAAGAAAGTTTTTGCCCACCCCGCTGCTACGATACACCCAAATTTATCTCAGAATGTGTAGGTTTCCTTACGAAATTTTCCTATGATGTATTTTAGTCGTAGTGATGACATACGATTGATGTGACGTGGTCGCTGACTATGGGCCTCATGCGGAAGCTCAGAGTCACTCAGCGTGCGATGGAGAGGGCTATGCTCGGAGTGACAGAATTAGGTATGAAGAGATCCGTAGTAGAACCAGAGTCACCGACATAGTCCTACGAATCGCGAACCTGAAGTGGCAATGGACGGGGCACATAGTCCGAAGGACCGATGGACGTTGAGGGCTAAAGGTGCTGGAGTGGCGACCCTGCACCGGACGGCGCAGTGTAAGCAGACCCCCCACAAGGTGGACCGATGATAAGAGGGTCGCCGGTAGCCGCTGGAGCCAGGGGACGCAAGATCGGGCCTTGTGGACGTCATTACGTGAGACCTATGTCCAGCAGTGGACGTCCATCGGTTGAAGCGACGAGGACGACGACTTAAATAACAATTAAGTACACACGTGTTTTTATACAGTGTTCAAAAGAACTGTTTGCATTTCTTTATATGTTTAAAAAAACATTTGATTTTATTATATTACAATTTTAAACAACTTTATATGTAATAAATAAGTATAATAGGTAAAGCTGCTATGAAACAATGTTTAAGAAAGATATTGTATAATTCACGTTAGCCTCTATTAATGCGGAGTGTTAAGTACGTAAGATGTATTCATTATGAGTACGAATACAGGCAAACTAATACATAAAAAATGTTTGCCCATAAAAGATAAATATCAAAACCTAATAAGATTTATTACGGGGAAACTAAACGACACAACTCAATCTCCGGAACACTCATAACCCCCCCAATAAATAACGCGGCAATAAAATCTGAAAAACGATTACAAATCAATGAAGCGTGCCTTCCCTCTCGGGGCGCAAATAAAGCCCGAGTACACACTTCAAATATGCTTTTCTTAATCGTTCTCATAAAACAAAGATCAGCCCGCCTCCCCTGTACGTAAAAATATAATAAAAATTAGCCCGCGTGTAAAGACAGATATTCAATATTACCAAAAATGTTCCGTATATTTCACAAAACAATATGGCCATGCAAAATTGTTTCTTGTTAGCAAAAATTAACGAATACCTGCTAAGCCACAGTGCAGTTGCCTCCTGCTAGGCTATCATCCCGTTGAAGGAGGGAGTGGAGAGAGAGAAATGACCCTTTTTTCCAAAGGAAGGGGCTGGGAGGCAGGAGGCGTTTTACGAACACCTGTTAACTCCACTTTGAACCCGTGAACTTCTGTTGTCAGAGAGAATCCAATTGGATCTCTGATAACATCATCACAGGTTGACGAAGATGCCGCTGGGTTTTATTAGATATTCTGACACAGCCAGTGAGTCCCACACACAGTGCGTAAAAACAGCCATAATGGAGCAGCTTGGTACGTTTATGCTCTAAACTCTCCTATGAGTGAGGATGCCTGATCCTAGCCTTGGGAAGTTAACAGGCTGCTACTTACCTTACCTCATTTGTTTTTTTGTCGACAGGGAAATTTTCATAGATACCCGACCTTTTCGAGGGATAGCTGTGGTTATGTGGTATTTTTCCACAAAAACCCCCCGGTGGCCTACTTACTATATTCTTAATCATACAGTTACACAACGGTATTACATAACCGTACATACGATCATGTCGGTTTCCCGTCACATCATACTATGAGAGTGAAGGAATAGAGAGTGCACTTGTGTACTATGCCTGCCAATTCGCAGTGGAGCAGCGTGATGGGTCTATGCTCTAAAAACCCTCGCTCCTCGGAGTGAGGAGCCCTGTGCCCAGCAGTGGGACGTTAATGGGCTGCTACTTACAAGAGTACTCTTGTATGAAAGGTTTAATGAGAATGAAAGAGGCGAAGTAGGTATGCAAGGATCATGTAAAGTGGAAGGACGTGGTCTTTACCATAGGAAATGAGGCGTGGTGATGTATGTATGTAACTTTTAAACTGTAAACTTCAAAGTGGCCTTAAAATGGTACAAGATGAAACAGCTAATCTTTTATTTTCTTTTCGTTATTGTACATATTTATTCGAAAAATCATAAACTAAACTTTAAAAATGATAACGAATGTCTTCTTTAAAGTCGTGTTATTCATTATTCTCAAAAATACCTAGGGATCCCTATAAAACACCCTTACAGCTCACATCGCGTCTATCAACGTAAATTTTTACCGCAAATTGTTTCCCTAAAGGAGCTACCGAACCGATATTGTTTACATTGCGGATAGCTATAAGGCAATCGTGAATACAGAACGGAATATTGCTCGTTTCTACTCGGACAATACAAGAATATTCAGCTTTAGTAAATGTAATTGCTGGTACTAGAAACTTCTGTTTATATTAACATAGGAGGCAAATTAATCTACTACATCAAATTGTACGTTACAATTACGTGTGATATCGATTTTAAACTAGGCCTCTAAATGGGACAATAAAAATATATTAATTTCTCTCGTTTAAAAGTATAAAATTTTCACTTTGTAAGGCGTTTGTTTCAATTCACTTCTAAAATTTCATTTCTTTTCTTTATTTAATACAAAGAAAATCCTACTTAAAACACATTTATATTTAAAGTCTTACATCAAAATCAAATAACATAAGATAATGAACTAAGAAAATAACGATAGTTATTTTTTATATCGCAGCCTTTGCAAAGGTCAATCTCATTATTTATAATAACGAATTCCAATCAATTTCATTTAAAAAATACGTTTTTTGATTTTATGTTATGTAAATATTATATCTAAACACTTCCAAATATTCCATCTTCATTTATAATACCTTTATTTTACCTATAGTAGTAAGTAGCTGCCCATTAACGTCCCACTGCTGGACACAGGCCTCCTCACTCGCATGAGAGAGTGTTTTTAGAGCATAGACCCACCACGCTGCTCCACTGTGGATTGGCAGGCACAGTACACAAGTGCACTCTCTATTCCTTCACTCTCATAGTCCGGTGTGACGGGAATCCGACTCGACCGGAGAGAGATCAGGCGCAGGACCGACGGCTTAACGTGCTCTCCGAGACACGGAGAGCACGTAAATATTGAGAACATCTTAATAGAAAACTCAATATCGATTTTGAATTGGCCCGACCCGGGACACGAACCCAGGACCTCATGTCTGTAGTCGAACATACTAACTAGACCAATGAGGCAGTTATTTTACCTATAATATAGTTTATTTATTTTCAGTATTAAGTCCATAATGATAGAACTTTACTTTCGTTTCGTTTATTCTTTACTTAAATTTAAGATTATTATTGGAAAAATATAGTTGCATACAAAATATTATAACAAATATAATAGTTAACAACATTAAAATATAATATAAATATAGATACGCCTACAGAATGCCTACTCGCTGATTAGCGAACGTTTGCCAGCCGAATTTGTCATAGATGCGAGGTTTTAGCGGCAAATTCCGGAGTCAGTAATAAATTCAGTATATCACAGAATGAATTGCACGTTTGTATATCTATTGATATAAGATATAATTATTTTTATATTCAAATGAAAACTTAAAATAAGCTAAACTGTTAAGATTTACCTTAAAACTCTCCCTTGGAATGTGTCATTGTAATTTGGCCGGGGATGACGGATCCAGCGCCCCATCTCACGATCATAACGCCGTAAGCCATTTTAATCTTAACTTAGTTAAAAATCTTGCGTCCGACATTAGCATTAATCACTTTTGACAGCCTCCGTTATGGATATGCTGTAATTAATGTGTTTAGATAGGCAAAATGTTTTAGAAAATCTTTGGAACAACTTAAAAGCAATTTGGCAATTTAATTTTAACATTAAAATACTGTAGGAAAAGAGATATCCAAGAACTATAACATATATCATTCAATCGTAACCTTAACAGTTGTATCTTCATATACATATAAATGGTATAATGTTTGTTATTGAATTCCTCTAAAACGCGTATATTTGGTAGGTCTTAGAGTAGGTTCGGTGTAAGTGGCCTTCTTCTACAAAGCAGGAGTCTCGCTACAGGAGGGTCAGAAGCGAGAGAAGGAGAAAGCAATGGATGAAGAGTGAGACTCTTACCACTGAGGGTGCCAGGCTAGTGTCAGTGTTTGTCATCGAATTCCTCCGAAATGGCTAGACTGATTTTTATAAAAATTTTTGCATATATTCAATAGGTCTTAGAATATGTTGGGTAAGAGTGGCCTTCTCCTACAAAGCAGTATTCTCGCTAAAGGAGGTTCAGACGCAAGAGAAGGAGAAAGCAGTGGATTCTCACTCTTACCGCTGAAGGAGGCAGGTTAATAGATGGCGTATGTAGGCTAGCTCATTCCGCCTCCAAAAAGAGGGAAGTTTAAAGGAGTTTAAAGAGGGTTTTGCAAGGTTTTCTCTATTGTCGTGTCCTACACTGCTTTTATATTAAAACTTCTGTATTTAACGATGATTTTATATTGGTCACTGGAACCGTGGTGTGAAGCATGTCGATATTTATTCCAGTTTAAAGGATAGAGTACTATCTTAGTTATGTAATGTGGTTTATATCTTTAAAACCAAAGCAATAAAGATGTGAACACTCATATTATTCAATAACTATTTAACACGAACATTGCAAATTGTCAGTGTAATTTAATAGACATTTTCTTAGACACTTTAATAATCCAATCTATTACAATGCAATGAAATCAGTGCCCACAAATTGAATTACAATATTATTTTCATCGAAACAAAGGAAAATGCCCTCATCAGGCAAGATATCTTAATCTTAATTGAAAGCCGACATTGAGAGATTTCAATTCAATTACTAAACCATATTTAACGAAATCCAATCTCCTTTCCTTTTGTGGAATAATATTATTTATTCGCAGTAAAAAAATACAAAACGCGGTCGCGGGAATGCTCTGTTGGTTTTACTGTGATCCTCCGATGTAAAAGTTCGAGCTCAGCAAAGGCAAGGAAACTTGGTTAAGCGAAGCCCTCTAAAAATGATTGATGCTACGGCGCGGGGGATCGCTAAAATGACGCCAAAGTCGAACATTTTAAAATGAATAAACGTCGAACTGGAAATTTGAAAACGAAGATCATTAGCGCTATATCGTAACCCTCGTATTTCATTATTGCCAGATGGAATTTCGTATTTTTCCCCCTGCAAGTTTTATTGGTTATACCCGTCGATCAAATGTAAACTAACTCGAATAAAGCACTTTTATGACAATTTTGCGTTTGAATATGATCTCACAAGATAGTATTCTAATATAAAACCTCACTAACATAGTATGTAGTTTATTGAGCATAGCATCTCTTAATAAGTTCAGTGCAAGGCACTCTTTTAGCTTTGCAGTAAGTGAGACTCATGATTGCCCAATAGATAGAAACACGTGGATTCTTTTAAAGAATCACTGGCTCGAATGAGTGACTCTTTCAGTCAGCTTATGTTCCTAATTTGCAGTAACGTCAAACATCATCAGGGAATCAAAACATCGTTGGAGTAATTTTGGTATACTTGTACCCGGTGGCTCTATGCTCAAAAAAACCCTCAGACCTAAGAATGAGGAGGCAAGTGCCCGGCAAGCTGCTCTCCTGCACGTGGTTACTAGTTACTAGCTACAAAAAGAAGCCACCCACAAAACAAGACAAATAAATCAGAATATACAATATCGTAAATACGGGAACCGAACTCGGAATTTCTGCTAGCTAAACTATTACCCCTAACAGTGAGGCCAACATATAACGGACATTCAATAATTGGCTTTAACTCACGTTTGTTTATAGCCAATTTGCTAACTGGTTGGAAACATTGAACAATTGTACGACATATTATTCTGAAAACTCCTCTGTTACATATGGCTAATAGTTCACAATGGCTGTGAGACGTGGAAGAGTAAGGAAGACACTCGTCGAGGCCCAGAAGCATTCAAAATGTAGTGTTATAGTTGCATGCTTCGGCTGGGTCCAAAAGTCTCTAATGAATAAGTACACCAATGCATCAGAACGGCTAGAAACCTCTTACAAACTACGAAGCCAAATAAGGTTGTCTTTTATGATGGGTAAAATCCAAGGAAAATATCATAGCACGGAAACGTCAGGGACTGGACAGGAAACACGACGGCAGAGGAGTTGCTCTCGCGAAAGACCAGGAAAGAGTCGCGGATCTGATGTTCAAACTCCAATAATGAAAAGCAACTTAAACAAGAAGAAGAAGAAGCTAACATAAGCTTAGTGAAAATCAGTTCAGCAAAGTCATAGATAAGCTGAGACAAACAGACGTGTAATAAAGTATACATTATAAGTATTTACAATAAACGTTTTAATATATAAAGAGACACTTAAAATATAATAGAATCATGAATTGATCAATCATAATTCACACTATATTTTTGACAGGTATCGTTATTTTACCTCACAAAGTATTATTGATTCAAATGTGTCCGAATAAGAGACGTACAATAGACGATCGACTCGCATTTGCTTATAGCCAATTTCCTAACGTATTGGAAACATTGAACAATTGTATGACATGTTATTACACGGTGGCGTTTAGCCTGGGAGCTAACTAGCTGACGTTTGTTTCTGCCGAGTCTTTGTTAGGAATATAACAATTAGGTAGACAAAGAAGCCGGCTGCGGACGGTGTTATCGCAGGTGATGGCCGCGAACAATACCGCCAGCAACAATGCATACTAGCATCTTTACACTACCGTTGAAGGCCGATGCACTCGCGTGTTGAATCAGACTCCTTCGCTTTACATTTAAGAGAGTAACATAGATGAGTTATATCGCAGATCATCCGCTTACACTTTATCACTTTGTACAATTTTCAACATTTGACAACATTTCTACATTAGTCTAGTGGCTTCAGGTCCTGGGACGTAATTCTAAATCTTTGTTTTTTAGGATTTTGTACTAACAACAATCTAAAAACATCTTAACCTAATCTGAAATTAATTATCACCTAATAATATACATAATACCCTAGCCTCTTCTGTTGAAGCAGAGGCTAACATGCTGTTACATAGACCTACAATCAAAAAAGCTTTTGACGTTCTACCGCATTACGTTCACATTCCAGCTACACGAGTTGCACATCTTCAATAACTCCGCAAATCGGGCAATTTGACGAATTTGATATTCCCATCAGATTTGCAAACTTATTTAATGGAATATGACTTGAGCTCTATCTTAAACCAACCACAATATATTTTCTAAGCAAATATATATGATCTAATAATAATAAGAATATTCTGGCCACATTTCTACAAAATCTCGGTATATGTGACCTATTAGTTCAGAAGGTAATAGAAGATACTCGTATTGAGCACCTACAGTAGTAGCATCCCGGGCGACTCAACCTGCCTCTTCGTTACCCATGATTCTGAAATGGCCCGGAATCCATTGTGTATTACATACTCGTATTTCTCAATTTCAAGAAATTCTCAATATTTGGGGACGTTGGCGATAAACTCTACTCTCTCTCTCTCTATAAATATAATATGTAAGATTCCAAACGCGAACGGATCCACGCTTTCAACCCGCTTCTGTTGGTGGCACTCTTCTTTAGCTTATAGAAAGTAAATTGTTTGGCCTCACTCAACTGGTCAGCCCACTCCACCCTAGTGCTTTAAAAAGTACGTTAAGCCGTCGGTCTTGCACCAGATTTCTCTCTGTCAGACTGCCGTCCCATTGGATTATGAGTGAGAAAGCACTTGTGTTTGCGCAAACACTTTTGCACTATAATATGTTGAACGCAAATGGCTAAACTCTAAATAATATTTGCTGCTGTGGCTGAAATTTAACAAGGGAACCGTCATGATTGCCCAACCTATGTTATTCCTCATAATGTCCCTACCAGGTGGCATGCCACAAACACCCGGCGTGTCACTTGTCCTCCCTTTGGTAACTGTCCTCGTAGAGCCTAATCCCAAGAAGTTAGACATCGATCGTCGGCTACACGTCTTCGCAAGCAGAAGCTTCTCCATTCACTTTCCTGATTCACTCCACCCCATAATCGACACATAATCGCAGAAGGAGACCATTACCTCCCATCAGAGTTCCCTACCTTCCATGGTTTGAACATTGCGAATAATGAAAAGTCATTTCTGACCAAACCGAACTTCCATAATCATCTCAATTATAAGCTATAATCAGTAACCGATTACTAGTTATGTAGCAGCTGTTGTAGTACCAATTTTTTATTATGTAGCAGCTTTGTTTTATTATAATGTAATTATATGCATCATACGAAAGATGGATTGAATTATTTAAGCTTTCAGCTGCGTCAAACGTTTTGTTTTGTTACAAGAATGTCTTGATTGATTTCTTGGCCGATTATTTATTTTATCTATATTATACACCACATTTACAGTTTTTTTTTTTTTTAATACAGTATATACTGGCGTGTTTATAACCAATAGGCACATTCTGAAAATGCGAATGATTTTATATCTACACACAAGCTACTCTATGGACACCCCGACGAGACACTTCCAAGCCGCCGCTTTGTGCTCATTTCCTTGCCTTCCAGCATCTCTCACGGCACTCGTTGTACTCTCACCGCTGAATGCACATTTGATGTTCCCTCCCTTTACCTTGAAAGAGGGTATAATAACTACTTACCGCATCTTACGGCGTCGCTCTTTATTAAACAAATCGATCTAATTTTCTTTTGTTGTCATGATCTTTGCTAAATAAGTCTATATTTTTATCCAATATCCCCTTCGAGATCCAATATCGTCGAGAAAAGTGCTTAACTGAAAGCTCTCCAGATTGCCTCATATAGAAATCTGTGATAAACTGATTTCACTTAATATGAAACCTATAGACACATGAGAGTAAAATTTGTACGGAGTAAACGCGTGATTACCGTCACGAACGATGTGCAGCGTTTTTATGTTTGTTACCTTCTATCTTCCGATTGGGTGAACTGATTTCGATGATTTTTTATTGAAAAGGACCCAACGTATGTTTGATGATAGTATAGTTAGGTTTTGATTATGGGATCTATGACAAAGTAACGGAACTCTTCAATTCTTAGGAGAAAATTAACGATACTCGGCAGAATCTTTTATATCCTGATATTTAAGTAACCTACCGTAACGTCGGTATGGTAAGAGATTATTGTAGTCACATATGATGATCAATGGAACTCCTCAACAGCTTACAGTAAGGGTGCGATTTGTGGCAGAATATATAATTGTCTGTAATCAAATGGCAATGAGTTTACGTTTGTTGCTGCATTGCAATATTTATAAGGTGTATTAGGTGTGAAACGGTGGTAGCCGAGGGTTGGGGGGTAGGGAATCTTTTGCGTAAATTTCACTTTGTAAAGTTGTTTCATTTAAACGGCGCTGTCTCATATAGGCAACGTGTTTTTTAGGTGTACCCATTCAGACATTTTTGTTAGTTTACTTCTGATTCACTAAAAATCACAAAATATATAAAAAAATTAACAAAAAAAACCGTATTCAAAACCAACTTTTACAAATATATTAATATGCTCTAAAATCTTAAAAATAATTGCTGAAAGATTAACGCTTGATTGTGATCACACTTATGATACGGTCGTAAGAAGATGGCAGTTTACTTATTCAAATCCAATCAAAATATTCTTTATTCAAGTAGGCTCAAAAATCTTTTTTGAATCGTCAATAGTCTGTCCGTTGGTAACAAATCTATCACCGGTTCGGAGAGTTGATTCCGCTGAGAAGACACCGGCAAAAAACTGAAGTTACTCCTTTAAATATAGTGTTTAGCTTACATGTGCAACTGGAATCAAGTCCATACATCTTTGTCATTTAAATAATCTTCAATATAATAATATGATTTTTGTAATAGGACGTTTTTAACATGTTTCTTAAATATATGTTGAGGCAGACTCAGAAGTGATTCGGGTGTCTTATTAATAATGCGTATGCTCAACCCGACAAATGATTTCTGAACCTTCTTCACTCTAAAATATGGCGTTACAAGTTTGTTTCTATTTCTTGCATTAAAATTGTGTGTTTCGCTCCTTTCGCTGTATAAATTGATATTATCACAGATATATAAAATGTTATTCTATATATATTGCGACGGTACTGTGAGAATTGATATTTCTTTGAATTTTTCTCTTAAAGAAAGGCGAGATCTCAATTGATATGTGGCAGGTATTGCTCTTTTTTGCAATATAAAGATGGTTTCAATATACCCCTACTCCATAACAGTATGCCGTAAGACATAATGCTATGAAAATAAGCGAAATACACTATTTTAGCAGTTTCAACATCAGTGTATTGCCTTATTTTTCTAACAGAAAATGCAGCTGCACCAAGTTTTTCTGCCAGAGACTTAATATGGGCACCCCACTGAAGCCCTGAGTCTAAGTTTATTCCTAAGAAGACTGTAGACTTAACTTTCTTTAATGGACAATCATCTATTTGGACATTTTTACAGTCTTCTTTTGCATTTGGCAAAGCGAATTCTATACACTAAGTCTTTGCCGAGTTTAATATTAAATTATTAACAGAAAAGGAACAAGGAAGTCGTCGTCGTCGTCGTCGCTTCAACCGATGGACGTCCACTGCTGGACAAAGGTCTCACGTAATGACTTCCACAAGGCCCGGTCTTGTGCCGTCTGGCTCCAGCGGCTACCGGCGACCCTCTTTAAGTCGTCAGTTCACCTGGTGAGGGGTCTCCCTACACTGCGCCGCCCGGTGCGGGTTCGCCACTCCAGCACCTTCGGGCCACAACGTCCATCGGTCCGTCGGACTATGTGTCCTGCCCATTGCTATTTCAGCTTCATGAATCTTAGGGCTATGTGGGTAACTTTGGTTCTACTACGGATCTACTTATTTTTGATTTGATCGCGTAGAAAAACTTCGTGCCTTAGCCTTAGCGAGCATAACCTTCTCCGTCGCACGCTAAGTGACTCTGAATTTTCGAATGAGGCCTACAGTCAGCGACCACGTTTCGGTGCCGTAGGTCATCACTGGCAACACGCACTATTCTGTAGAACAGAACAGTGCAAGGAAGTATGGTCAGCATCTAAAATACCTGTGTCCAGAAGTGGGATAATAATAGCTACATAACCTTTTAATTAGTTTTCATTTAGAGAAGCTTATCAGTTTTGTCGCTTCTGTGGTATATAGAGCTACATCGTACAAACAAATAAGGCAATTCAAACAACGCCTCAATGAAACCAAACGACATGAAACAATTAATCACGTGCCCGTTCACAATTCGCCGGGTAACGAGTGACGCGTAACAGTGAACATTCACGCAACGCACGTCATGTCATGACACCTGCGGATGTTGGGTTTAATCGCATAAAGAGCTAATTGTCTGTACGGATTCCGCAGGTAAACACTACACGCCCGCCAATCACACACTACATTGAGCTACGAATGTACTACTCTAAATTGGAAACGTTTATCTATTTATCTAGCAGGTTAATTGTTTCATATTCACAACATCGACTAGAAAGTATTACACCAGATGTCATACATAAAAATGCAGTCTTCTTTTATGTAAAACAGTTTTTAAAATCAAATATTATGATTGTGAAGGTCAAGTGATAACATCCAATGTATTTCAGATAATGTGATATAAACGATATGAAAACCAAGAAAATATATAGTCATTATTTTTTTTTGCATTTTATTAACAATTTTGAGTGAATTATACATTCCTGTTTATCACATTAAGTTTTTCACCAGTAACGTAATTAATCGATGTATTGATGATCTAGCCATCTTCAATATCTTTGAAAGAAAGAAAGAATGAAAACTAATTTATCAAATATAGTTTTTTTTCCCACACAGTTCAATGTACGACTGATGATGATATTAAAGAACGATTTAAAATCTATAGTTACGAGAGTTCCTTCGCGGTCTTTCCCGAGAAGAGCCCACAACAAACTCAGTCGAGATTTTTATATGTTTTCTTCCATTATATTATTACATTAATTTATTATATTGTAATCAGAGCAATTCGTTTAATCCCATGCGTTTTTATCGTCCAAGTAATCTTTCAAGTACAGTAAGATTTTTCAATTAATTTTCTGTTAACAAAGATAGTTATTTAAAAAAAATAGTGAAAGAGACGAAAATTATGTCTAACATCCATGTACCGCCACACCCAGTCATCGTTGAGAACTCAGCTCTACTTGTGGACGTCATTACATGAGACCTATGTCCAGCAGTGGACGTCCATCGGTTGAAGCGACGACGACAACGTCTTCATGAAAATTGATACCAGTAAAGTATATATAACTATCTATCTATTATTTGTATATAGTTTCAAATATATTACACCTCTCTCTCTCTTTTTATGTGTCTTTTTATTGCACTTGGTTGCCTGGAAGAAATCGCTATTTCAGCAACAGGGCTGCCAATTTTACTCCTTAATTTTCTCCTTTTTATTTATTGGATACACCTGATGTAATTTATTGTACAAAGAGTATTGTAATTTATTATTTTTCTTAATGTGGCTTATGATTTCTTTAAAAAATACACTACGATGAATAGGCCAATAGCTGACTAAGCTTGACGGCATTGATTTTCAACTGTAACCCACAAGTCTGAGTTTGGACTACTGGATGGATTTAGGGTTTCGTTTATTGGTTGGTTTGGACGATGTCGGCGGAGAACCCTACGCCCGTATGCTTTATGCTCCTTGTGTCTTATTCTCCGACATATATATTTAATAACTTACTTTAAACAAAGAAAGGATATGTATATTCACTACACACCGTTTCGCAAAATACTTAAAAGTATAGAGATAGAGATTGAAATAAAACTATGAAGGAAAATGACTTAAAAAGGAACTTTTGTTAGATAATAAATTGTATAACATTAATACACGCGTTTATTTTCGTAGCTCCACGTTCCACTATTACAAATGTACTCAATTACGTAAATCGTTGATCGTGTACGGGATTATTCGACATGGAGTGATTTAATTCAGACGATATTTATGAGCGAACGCTTACGGTTAATGCCAATTTGACTTAATACCAACCACACGTTTTAATGTAATGTCATTACATGCAAATGTGGAGCTTGTTCATCTTTACATAGTATAAAACGGAGTCTGTTCCCTTAGACTTTCAGCAATAGATACAGTGGTGCAAAAAGAAGATTTATGTTTACAAGAGCTGATCCGGCAAATTTCGTACCTCCTCAGAATCAATAAATAAATATGCTGTATGATAATTCAACTTTAGTGAAAACTTCTTCTTAGTTAGAATTCCTAATAAAAAAAAACTCCCAGATTCCCCCCCAGATTCCGTAAAATATTATAATTGCGATCGGAAATTGTTGGCTAATTAATATAATTAGATTTTGATGACTTACCGTTGCGAAACATGGCCAATGACTATGCACTTTATCAGAAAGCTCAGGATCACACAGCGGGAGATGGAACGAGCTATGCTCGGAGTATATCTTCGGGATCAAATCCAAAACGAATAGATTCACAGAAGAACAAGAGTTACCGACATAGCTCGGTAAGCGTAGCGTTGGTAGACCCCCTACTAGATGGTCAGATAACCTGAAATGGGTCGCCGGAAACCGATGGTTACAAACCGCACAAGACCTTGTATTATGGAAATCCTTGGAGGAGACCTATGTCCAGCAGTGGACGTCCATCGGTTGAGATGATGATGATAGATTTTTGAATGATAGAACGAAAATCAAACGTTTACATTAAAAATCAAAACAATCAAAAGAAAACTTAACTTTTAAATTTAATTAGATTTCTGAATGACTTTTAAATTTAATTTATTTCTAAACGACGGGACGACCATTAAATGTTTAACAGGTAGGAGTAATTTCTAAGGGAAATGGTGGTTTTTACTATACTCTTAACAATTTTGTTATACTTACTCGCCATTTATACCTTCCGTGGACTTTCACAAATAATTAAAATCCAAAATTCAGTCGAAACGTTCTCGATTTTTAGGTAGACCAGCAAATAATTTTAACTTATATAGATATATGTTATAAGATATAAAAGCAATAAGGCCGTGTAACGCTCTCGTCACGCATTCACCCGTTTACTCTCCAAGTCAAGCATCCCTAAAGAAATTTACTTAAAAAAAACTAGAGTTTGAGACCGTAAGGTTTATTATCTCTTACTAAGTTAGCACGCTTCCATCTTAGACTATATCATTACTTACCATCAGGTGTGATCACAGTTAAACGCTAACCTGTCAACATTAAAAAAATATATATAAAAGCCTGTATAAATCGTATCACCATTTCGCAATTCTTTATTATTCATGGCGTATTCGAAGTGTTTTATGTGAGCGCCGATCGACTATCAATTTGTATGTACCCCACATTAGCATCTTTTCTCATTGTTTTACAAGGAAAACTCTCTTTTGTGTTAGTTCAACGAAAGCCATGATTATGGAACTTTTTACACTCATTTGTCTATATAGTTATTGCTAAAGGTATTTTAGCTAAAGGTGACAAAGTAAGAAATAATGTGATAAGAGAACGTTGTGCTATAAAAGAAGACGTACATACATAGCATCACGCCTCATTCCCATAGGGATAGGCAGAGACAACATCCTTCCACTTGCCACGATCCTTACATATCTCCTTCGCTTCTTTCAATCTCATTAAACCTTTCATACAAGTTCGTCGGTTTAGAGTACTCTTGACCTGGCCGTTATTTAAAATGTCCTGGATTTGGTCCAGGAACGTTCGCCTCGGTCTTCCCCTTCCAACTTTCGCATTCACTCTTGACTCATAAATCCTTTTTGTCAGTCTCCTTTCATTCATTCTCTCTACATGCCCAAACCATCTAAGCATACCTTTTTCAATTTTAGTCACTACGTCTTCTTTTATACCACAACGTTCTCTTAT
>JACTOM010000925.1:5136878-5159924 GCA_015832385.1 Elymnias hypermnestra
GCGTTGAGAAGCATGAGTGGATTAAAACTGAGTGACAGAGTAAGAAATAGTGTGATAAGAGAACGTTGTGGTATAAAAGAAGACGTAGTGACTAAAATTGAGAAAGGTATGCTTAGATGGTTTGGGCATGTAGAGAGAATGAGTGAAAGGAGACTGACAAAAAGGATTTATGAGTCAAGAGTGAATGCGAAAGTTGGAAGGGAAAGACCAAGGCGAACGTTCCTGGACCAAATCCAGGACATTTTAAATAAGGGCCAGGTCATGAGTACTCCAAACCTAAAGCTCAGAGTCACTGAGCGTGCGATGCTATGCTTGGAGTTTCTCTACGCGATCAAATCAGAAATGAGGAGATCCGTAGCAGAACCAAAGTCACTGATATAGCCCTACGAATTGCGAACCTGAAGTGGCAATGGGCGGGGCACATAGTCGGAAGGACCGATGGACGTTGGGGCTCGAAGGTGCTGGGATGGCGACGCCGCCCTGAGTAGCGTAGTAAAGGGAGACCCCCCACAAGGTGGACCAATGATATAAAGAGGGTCGCCGGTAGAGCCAGGCGGCGCAAGATCGGGCGTTGTGGACGTCGTTACGTGAGACCTATGTCCAGCAGTGGACGTCCATCGATTGAAACGACGACGAGTTTTACTGAGAACATTTAATATGAGAATATGTATAGATATTTTCACAATACAAAGTCACGAACAAAACGCAAATCCCACAAAGCGCGTTCAGTTCCTTTCATTTGTCTCAAAGCTTAGTACGACTGCGCCACAATACATTAAGTAGTGTACGCTTAAGAGTGTTCATTTAAGATAGCGAATGCGAGGATTGCTAAATTGGATGAAACATTTAATACATGATATTTAGAGCGGAAATATATTTGAAGATTTTTATTCATTAACAATATTTATGAATAGCCAAATGTATAAGTATAAGTTGATAGAAATTGAGTGACAAAGTGATAAGAGAACGTTGTATAAAATATGTAGTGACTAAAATTTTAGAAAGGTATGCTTAGATGGTTTGGGCATGTCGAGAGAATGAATGAAAGGAGACTGATAAAACGGATTTAAGAGTTAAGAGTGAATGGAAAAGTAGGAAGAGAAAGACCAAGGCGAACGTTCCTGGACCAAATCCAGGACATTTTAAATAAGGGTCAGGTCAAGAGTACTCTAAACTGAAAGAAGCGAAGGAGATATGCAAGGATCGTAGAAGGACGTCGTATCTGTCTACTCCTATGGGAATAAGACGTGATACTATGTATGTATGTAATATTTTTAAAGTTTAAATTAAGTTATAACGCTTGGCTATGTAACGGTCGTTAAAGTTTTCTCAGTTCTGATCATCGAAGCGAGCGAAAGAGTTATAATCAATATGTCTCTGCAATATTTGCTTCTATTACTAACTCTTGACTGTGAAATTTCCTGATGGTAAGTGATGAAACTGTCTAAAATGGAAGCGCGCTAATCATACACATTTTTAAACAGCATCATACTGCAACTTATTTTGCTTGGTGTCACGTATTTGATAGTAGAGTGGGAACTAGCCACGGCCGAAGTCTCCCACTAGCTCAGACTCAGATAAATTACAAAATGCAATTTTCTAATACTAATGAGGTCGTCAAAATTCCAAATAGTATATTTTTAAAGATGATGTTGGATGAGATACTTTTAAAAAAAGACTGAAGGAGAAGGACTTGACTAACACAAAATAATTTAGTCGTCACTTTAATTAATAAATATATATGTCGGAGTGCAAGAGTCTGTGGAACGCTGGCGTTATCTGTGTATCGGCGTGGGGGCAGAGTCAATAAGTGGCAGTCCGGCGCGTCTCTCGGCAGTTCTCGAGTGGCGGTCGGCCGGAGTGGTCGACTATTGAAACTGTCGCGTTTCTAGCTATTAGTGTTAATGAGTTTGTGTAAATTGATATCGGAACATTAAATGATTGAACATTATAATCCGAGTAAATTAATAAAGTGTTTGATTGCACCAACATTATCCACGAACGCCCACAGAATAAGAAATTAAATAATGGATCCAATTAATGACGATGTCGACGGAGAACCTTACGCCCCTGTGTTTTATGCGTCTCCGTTCTCGCTTATTCTCCGACATATATATATAATGTACTTTATGTATGAGTATATAACTTTAGCTTGTATATATGTTGACATATTCTTAGCTTTTTCATATCTATGTACCTACACCACATGTTTTGTACAATTCTTCCACTTTCTGGGGTTCCTGGAAGAGATCTCTCAATAGGGATAAGGTGTCCTATATATAGCAACTTTTAATATCTTATTACTGTGACTTCTTTTTTGGTGCATAAATAAAATAAAATTATCGCTCATAATAATATCTAATAAAAAATAAATCCAATATTCATTCGACTCTAAATAACTTTCTATAAACGAAAATATTGTGTATAAATTAAAACAGAAGCTAAAAGAGCTCCATAAGGGTGTCACGCGCACAATCCTGATTTTCGTTTAGCAAATGAACATTCATGCCATCGGGATGCACTGTTTCCGTTGTCTGAGCAATAATGACAATAATTGAACTAAATAAGTATTTATAAATCAAAATCAAAATTAATATTTAAGACATTGTTAGCATTCTGAAGAGACTGTATTTTGCTTTGATACTTATCGATGAGACCGCCTTTGGTACATTTTTCTATTAGTATGTTTTATGTTTATTTTTTAATATGCAATAAATATATTGGCAACAAATTCCTCTTACGAAAATAATGGTTTTTCGTGGCTATTGTTTCTAGAATTTTTTTTTTCTGACAGATTATCGCTTGACTAAAATCTAACCTCATGGTGAGTGATAATACATTTCAAATTTCTATTTATTTTATAATGTATGTACTAAATTAGGCAAGTTTTGGCGACATTACTTAGGCTATTAGACCTAGAATTTGTATCACCAATAACAATAATTCATGATTAAATTGCGACTCTAAAAAAGAAACTTTTCTATTGATTTATAAAACAATCTTGTATATAAAAATGAATCGCTGTTAGTCGCTAAAACTACAAAATGCCTGGATTAATTTGGCTAATTTTGGTTGTGAATTATTTGTGAAAGTCCGATGAATGTTTATGAGTTGAATAAATAGGAAAACAAATATTGGAAAATAGTAAAAGCAATAATTTCGCTTTCCCTTAGAAACTATTTCTACCTGTCAAGCCTTTGTTGTGCGTCTTTTAGATATTTCTTATTTTCTACGTACAATGACAACATGAAACACCAAAATGTGAATAAGATTTAAGACCTGGTAATAGCTGAAGTCTAACCACGTGTTTGAAAGCCGACAAAAATGTCGTCTGTTTACAATGGACACAGATACACACTCACGTATAGTTCAACTAACAAGGGGCTGTTAATTTAAATTTACTATCTTAGCAGCGAGTAATGAACGGGAAGATGATTGCTATAATGGGATTGTAGATTTCGTCGCTAAGTCATAAGTATTCTGTAGTCGCATCTCGAAACATACACAGGCTCTATAATTACTTGACAGCCTCACTGGCGTAGTTTTGTTAGAAAACCTCGCTGTAGCAATAATGCAAGTACTCACTTCGCTAATAGAGATCTTGAGTTAGATTCTAATGTGGTTAGGAAGAGACTTCGGCCGTTGCTATATATATAGAAAGTTACTATGGTGGTTTAATTTTTCTGACATTATCTTATGTTCGATGCAACTTCGTTAATTTTCCTTTCATAAAACCTTTACCTGATTATAACAAACACGACAAAAAAAACTTTAGACCAAACAAACTAAGACATACTACTGACTGAGAGGAAGAAGAGAAAGAGAGAAATATATGTTCGCATTTCGCTCTTTGACTGGGAGGTTCCGGCCGTGACTAGTTACCACTCTACCAGCAAAGAAGTAACGCCAAGCAAAGAGATTTGTGTTCCGGTACGATGCTGTGTAGAAACCACAAGACTGTAGAAACCATATCACTGGCCATCAGGTCTGATCACAATAAAGCGTTAACCTTTAAGCAATAACAAAGTCTTCACTTATCTCCCTCTCTTAACCTGCATTCGCCCGATACTTCCCAAGGACGCTTGCATATAGAACTTGATTTCAAAAAGAATTAGCATCAAGGCTTTCGGCCGTGATATAGGTAAATAGGGAGACGTAGATGGTTGTGACGGAGAAATTCGAAGGCGTACACAGATGACCAAAGCAGAAATAATAAGGTAACTAGAATTTGGAAAGACAGGAAAGTCTCAAATTTCACCAAAATGAAACTAGAGCATGCTTTAGTATGCTCCATTTTTCTATCCGAATCTAAATTATAATCCATCCGGGTAGCTGACTAAAAAAGGAAGAGGACTTTGAGATTTGGTGTTAGAGAGAATGCTGCGAATATCGTGGACAGCTAAAAGAAATAGATCCATCCTCATAGAACCTAACATAATAACAAAGTTGTCCACCACATAACTAGTACTCCACTATTTTGGTCATATCGCCCGACGGCAGCCAGATAACCTGGAATTGAAGGAAAAAGACCAAGGGTTGATCACTTACTCGTTGGTTCGACAAAATAAAGACTATTAAGAGACTCGCGCTTTTGGCTACCCAAAAGAAGCCGAGAGATGGAAGCAATTGGTCCACGAACACACTAAAGCGTATCAAAGCAGGAACGTCCTTCAGCAATTAAGTATAGTTACCACGATAAATTGTACCATTACTAAAAGCAGCTGCAATCACTAACAGCCTTAAAAGAAGCCGAGGATAGAGAGAAAAGGAAACATCTAGTCCATACAACCACTAAGGCGTATCAGAGGAGGTACGACCTTCAGCAATGAAGTATTGGTACATTACTAAAAGCAGCCGTTATTACTAACAGCCCTAAAATAAACGCAGGACAGAAAGATGGAAGTAGCTAGTTCATGCAACCAATAAGGCGTTTCATAGAAGCCACTGTCTTCAGCAATGAAGTATAGGTCTCATGATAAATTGTACCGTTCTAAAAGCAGCCGCCATTACTAACAGCCCTAAAAGAAACAGAGGATAGAGAGAGATGGAAGCAACTAGTCCATGCAGTCACTGAGGCGTATCAAAACAGTCACGACCTTCATCAATGAAGTCTAGTTTTCATGATAAATTGTACTATTACTAAAAACAGCCGACATTATTAAGAGCCCTAAAAGAAGCCGAGGATAGAGAGAGATGGAAGCAACTAGTCCAAGTAGCTACTAAAACGTATGATGATGTAGGTAGTTGAAGCGTGTCTTTTCAGTCTTTTAAACTATGAAATATTATAAATATCTCGTCGCGTATCATGTAATATTATTTAATGGTGGCAATTTTTAATTAGTACCGTCTGAGCATCTGTCTGGAGACGACTGCGGCGGGCTGAGTGGCTGGCAGGTGACAACGGAGGCGTTGGGGAACGGTTAAACGTGGCATTTTACCGCTTTTATGCATATTTGATGGCGCCGCCATAATCTCGGCGAGGGGAGTCTCACCTACATATGAATTATTGCTAACTTACAATATGAAGATATTTCTAAATACTTCGAAACCTACGTCAATGTACCAATTAATACTCAATTGTTTTCTTGGGGTATCGCTATTTTAATATAATTAAAATATAATAAAAAACGGGATATTACGTAACATGTACATGTACTGTACATGTACAATATCAGACATGTACAGTAGTTTATTGTAATTATTCACCGTTTTTGTAAAACTCTCGCACGCACAACGCGCAGTCTGCTGCCGAGAAACGCTCCATAGTGACTGAATTCCCAAGAGCCAGCCTACCGATTGACATAACCCCCACACCTCTCGGATACGTTGCGTTCACACAGTAAGCTAAACAAATATAAAATTGCTTTTGAGAGACCTGACATATTCATTTGAATTGTGGCCAGGGCAACGTGATTATGCCATTTAACATGAACTCTATAAAATCATTAAAAATTAGAACATGGAATTGATTTTGGGTGAATGAGATGGTGAGCTAATAGTAGGATTGTTTTTATTGCTAACAAGTTGTTTGACTGTCATTTTTCCCGATAGTAAGTGATGATACAGTCTAATATAAAAGCGTCCTGACCTTTTCAGAGGTAGTTTACCTTTTATAGTTTCTACAGGGTTTTTTTGGACGTTAAATTTTAAACGTTATTTCTTTGATGTTATCTTGCATTTAGTTTTATCGAAAAGTTTTCCAAAGCTCAAAGACTTCACGCAAATAAAGAGAAGACTTAAAAGAATGAAGCTTTTTCTGTTAGTGATAATGAATTGACATAATGAAATGTAGTGATATTTTTAAGCAAAAACCCATGAACAGAGTGAATCTATAAACATTTATGTAAACTAAGCAGACTCTAGACTTAGGTAATATAAGTATGTTTTAAGTAGATAAGGTCAAAATATTATTACTAACCTATATTATGAATCAGCCAAAGGTTGTTTATAGACCATATTAAAGAAACTTAGTTTATTCTTACGTCAACTTCATACAAAACCGTTACAAAATATTGATTTAGATCGCACCCATAACCATTTCAACCATAAATTAATTTGGTAACCGAAGGAACCTTACGTAATCCGTCGTTTTAAGCCGAAAGCCGACGAATTTGAAAATAATTACAGACATTAGAGGCGTAATAAGAGTGCCGTATCAATTACTGGCCATAAGCAAACAGGGCATTACGTGCTTAATATTAAAATCAAATTTAGAGACCGCCCTCCTTTACTGAAATATCTAAATATCGCTATGTCTACGTGTGGATTGAAGGCTTAATGTACTGTCGCCAACAAGGATATTATATTTTCAAATCAAACCAAAAGTTCTTCAGACAAGTTGGTTTCACCTCCTCTCGCTTCCGTGTATCCTAAGACGAACTCACCCGGGACACCAGGAACGCATTCAAAAAACCCTGGTGCCGCACTCATGATTGAAAAATGGCGGTGGTGTTATTTGTTATTTATTGGTATTAAAAATTCCACACTCAAGTAGGCTTTTACAATACATACTGTTGAAGAAGGCGGGGTATTACGGGGCATATATTTGGGCACCTCATCTCGCTTCCGTGAAACATCAGTCGGACCCATCTGGGACACCAAGGACGATTGCAAAAACCCTAATGCGTCACTCATGGATGGAGACAGTTTTGCCGGTTTTAGTGGTTATTAACTCTTCACTCATGTAGGCTTACCGACAGCGAAGGCGGGTTATTAGACGACACATGTATACGCACCTTTTCTCACTTCCGTAAATCCTTAGTCGGGCTTATCCGGGACAACAGGAACTAATTCAAAAACTCTAGTGCCGCACTCAAGGATAAAGACTTTCGCTGGGTTTTAGTTGGTATTAAAAATTCTTCACTCAAGTAGACTTTTGCAATACTTACTGTTGAAGGAGGCGGGGTATTACAGGGCACATATTTGAGCACCTCTTTTCACTTCCGTGAAACCTCAGTCAGACTCAACCGGGACACCAGGAGCGAATTCATACAACTTTGGTGCCGCACTCATGGATAAAGAGAGTTTCGCTGGGTTTTAGAGGGTATTGAAAATTCTTCACTCAAGGCGGGGTATTATATGGCACATATTTGGGCACCTCCTCTCGTTTCTGGGAATCATCAGTCGAAATCATCCGGGACCCGAAGGCCGATTGCAAAAAAACTGGTGTCCCGCTCATGGATGAAAAGTTTCGCTGGGTTTTAGTGGGTATTAATAATTCTTCACTCGTGTAGACTTTTACAGTACACACTGACGAAGGATGCAGGGTATTAGACGGCACATATTTGTGCATCTAGTCCCATCTCCGTGAATCCTCAGTCAGGGAGAGTTTTAGAGGATATTGCAAGGTCTTCTCTATAAATTAGGCCGACACTATTGACAGGTCGGGGTTGAAACATAAATGAACTTTAAATCGACAAAAATAAGGCTTTTATAATACACGTCAAATAACGTTTGTTTTCACACATATAGTTTCCAATGAAAATCTTACTGTTCTGAGAAAAGCCCTTAAAAAAACTAAGTCGAGTATCCTTTTTTCGCCCTCATCAGTACGTTTTAATTTAGTATATTTAAAATTGAGCAATTAATTTATTCCAACACAGGTTGCGAAATACCTTTCTTAAAAATTTCCTTCATTTAAGTGACAATAAACATAAAATTATTACTGTTGCGTAAACTTTAACTTTACATGGTATCCTTACAACGTGTTTTATGACGACTGCGCAACGTCTATTATAATCACATTTCGACATCGTGTCTGAACACGTCATTCGTTGGCTATTAATTCAAAATACTACCAAACAAAAGGAAACAGCCTCATTGTACTCGTGACTGGCTTGTTCTGCTTTAGATATGAGGTCCTGGGTTCGAGTCCCAAGTTTTCTGTCAAGAAATTTTCAGTAGCTGGCGATATGCTCCAGCCTCGTGCCTCGGAAAGCACGTTAAGCCGTCACTTGTGTACTTCTATGCCTGCCAACCAGGAGTGGAGCAGCGTGGTGGGTCTATGCTTTAATAGCCCTCTCTGCTGCTGTGCGAAGAGGTCTGTGTCCAGCAGTGGGACGTTAACAGGCTGCTACTTACCTAAAAAAAGTGTGAAAGTGAAAGATCTTCGACAAACTTGTTTACATTTATTTATTTATTTATTTATTTATCAAACAATACATAGTACACTAACAGCTCTCGCCAAATCGTATACAAGTTAGGNAGGTCCTGGGTTCGAGTCCCAAGTTTTCTGTCAAGAAATTTTCAGTAGCTGGCGATATGCTCCAGCCTCGTGCCTCGGAAAGCACGTTAAGCCGTCACTTGTGTACTTCTATGCCTGCCAACCAGGAGTGGAGCAGCGTGGTGGGTCTATGCTGTAATAGCCCTCTCTGCTGTTGTGTGAAGAGGTCTTTGCCCATCAGTGGGACGTTAACAGGCTGCTACTTAGTTTTCGTTACCTAAAAAAAGTGCGTGCCTACAAAGTACATACATCAAAGGTGAAAGTTCTTTGACAAACTTGTTTACATTTATACAAATCTAAAATTAAAATGTTAGAAATTGCTAATCAAACTTTGTTTTTTTAATTAAAATTTACATAATATTTTATGAAAAATACTATAAATGATTAAATGACGAGTGGCAAATTAAAATGCCACATGTTATTTGTAAATATTAAGACTACCTAATCTTCAAACGAATTAGCCTATAAAACGTTGCACGTCTTCGTGGCGCTAATCACGTTTCATCCGTGAATATTTTACCCGTCATGCTCCTAAATAAGTTTCACTTCAAAAAGCTGAAACGATTTGTCACAATCAGCTTATGGCTTTGTTTACGCATTTATGGTGAATTTATCTTTAAAGAATAGCTACATAATTCTCCATATTATTCTATTTTTAAAATATTTTTAGATCATAATAACAGTATTTTTTTTATTGTTACAGGACCAAGAAGAGATACAAATAACGCATAAGCTGTTTCGGCCTTCTACCTCAATATCGTGAGTAGTAACAATATTCTTATTTATAATTAAGCAACCTCAACCTAAATTTTTAAATAAGAGATTAGACTCCTGATGAGATGACACCCATTATAGTATTGATTTGTCAATTCAAAACTTCAAATTCCAATTCAAAAAATCATTATCGATTCAGTTTTTACATCACTTGTATATTATTTCAAAGGATGATTAAAGAACGATTTGAAATCTAAAATTACAAGGTTTCCTTTACGCCTCGTTTTCAGAAGAACCCACATCATCATTATAATATAATTTTAATTGATTATATTTTGATTAGAGCAACTCATTTTCCATTCAACTCCCACGCTCTTTTATCGTCTAAGTTTTTAAATAACCGTCTTTTAATACAGGATTTGAGTTTATTCTAAGATGTCTTCTGGAAGTTTTTTATAGAAACATACAGTGACCTTTAAATGAATTGTTGATGTTATAGGCTACCTATTTAATACACACCTAATAGGCTTCTAGCCATTTATTTATTTCGTTAGTCTCTAATGTAGGCCGTTCTTTAACTCGTTACTTCATATTTACTATCTCTGACAACAATAAAGCAATATGACACGAAACTATTGTCTTGGAGGCTGTTCTTACATTCGTCACTTCATATTAATATATCTAAGCAACAATAACGCAATATGACAAAAATAGGTATATGACAGGCCGTTCTTACTCTCGTCACTTCAGATTTACCACCCCTGAGCAAGGATAAAACAATATAAAACCAGACATTTATCTGATAAGCCGTACTTATTCTCTTCTCTTCATATTTATCATCTCTAAGAAACGATAAAGCAAAATAAGACGAGACACTTATCTGACACGTCATTCTTACTCTCGTCACTTCATAATTATCATTTCTGAGCGACAATAAAGTAACGTGACACAAGAAATTTCTCTAATAGGCCGTTCTTTAACTCGTTACTTCATATTTACTATCTCTGAGCAGCCATAAACCAATGTGACACGAAGCTATTGCCGTGGAGGCTGTTCTTACATTCGTCACTTCATATTAATATGTCTGAGCAACTATAACGCAATATGACACAAAATAGTTATATGACAAGCCATTCTTACTCTTGTCACTTCATATTTACCATTTTTGAACAATGCTAAAGCAACATAAAACGAGACATTTATCTAACAGGCCGTTCTTACTCTCGTCACCTCATATTTACCATTTCTGAGCAACTAACTATAAAGCATTTTGACATGAAAGACGTATCTGATAAGCTGTTCGTATTCTTGCTGCTTCATATTTACCATCTCTGAGCAACGATGAAGCAATATAACACGAGACATTTATCTGACGCGTCGTTCTTACTCTCGTTGCTTGATATTTACTATTTCTGAGCAACAATAACGCAATGTGATACAAAATAGTTATCTGACAGGCCGTTCTTACTCTCTTCACTTCATATCTACCATCTCTGAGCAACGATAAAGCAATATAACACGAGACATTTATCTGACACGTCGTTCTTACTCTCGTCACTTTATATTTACTATTTCCAAGCAATAATATAGAAAATTACCTGATAAAAGTGTTATTTATTTCGTACATTGGTTTTTATGTTAGTTAAGCCGTTCGTGCTCTTAGAGCGTTATATTTACCCTCTCGGAGCAATGATAAAGCAATATAATACGAAATATTTATCTGACGCGTCGTTCTTGTTCTTGTCACTTCATATTTACTATTTCTAAGCAATATTATAGACAATTAGCTGATAAAAGTGTTTTTTACTATTTTTTATTTCGTACGTTCATTTTTATGTTAGTTAGGCCGTTCGTGCTCTTAGAGCCTTATATTTACCATCTCTAAGCCATATAACATGTATCTGACACGTCGTTCTTACTCTTTTCACTTCATATTTACTATTTCTGAGCAATATGATAGACAATTAGCTGATAAAAGTGTTTTTTACTATTTTTTATTTCGTACGTTGATTTTTATGTTAGTTAGGCCGTTCGTGCTCTTAGAGCCTTATATTTACCATCTCTAAGCCATATAACACGTATCTGACACGTCGTTCTTACTCTTTTCATATTTCACTTCATATTTACTATTCCTGAGCTTTCTGAGTTAGTTTTAATGTTAGTTAGGTCGTTCCTGCTCTTCCAGCCTCATATTCGCCATCTCTAAGCGACAATAAAGCTACGCAATCGTCTCGTAGTACCGCCATATTTATATTATTTATGTTTCTTGCATAAATATGTGAGGGGCGCGTGATCCCCGAGTTGCTGTAATTATTGCGTGACTTATTGGCGAACCCTGATAACACGTACTTCGCGACCGAATTACGAAGAGCCATCGTAACTCTACGTTAATACAGCGTTGAACATAATGCGTTTTTATCACATTTTATTATTACCGTGTTTTTATTGAAGTGCTTTTTTTTATTTTATTGTAATCAACAGCTACTAATACAAATATACGTACAGTTAGAGATATTATACAAAATAAGGCCACTCCAGATTACACATAGATAATAACAAAAAGAAGAAGAAGATATAAAAACTTGACAATATGACATATGAAGATAATAAAAAATTCATAATATGTAATTATATAATATGAAATTAAAAATTCACAACTGAAATTCGTGTGAGTGATGTGTGTGCGTGTGCGTGAGTGCGCAATTGCGTTTGAGGGGAGGGGGCTCTGTGTGTAAGTGTGTGTGGGTGTGTGTGTTTGAATGTATTTAAAGCTTGTGTTTACTATTTTTTTCTTTTATTCCATCCCTAGGTTGGAATGATGTGCAGCAATTGCTTTTTTTAACTGCGCTTTAGTTAGGTGAATGAGGTCTAAATGCGAGAAATTCTTATTATAACTCCGTGCTAATCGTATCAAGACAGAGTTCTTATAAACTTCATTTTGGAGACGTCATGATCTAGTGGTTTTAGACGTAATAGTCAAAAATTTTGATCCTAAACAGGCACCATTAAGTTGTAATTTATTGTGTTTTCACAAATAGGGAAATGTGCGTTTGTCATAATAGTAATAAGGATATATAGCTATATTATTCTTTTCTACTGACTTGAATGTTACGCCAAGCAAAGAGATTTGTGTTTCGGTACAAAACTTCGGCTCTGGGCCCCCCCGCTAACGGCAGAGTCTGGACACCGAAACGCTCGAAACAGTGCTGGAGACGCTCTTCCGGCTCCACCCAGCAGAGCTGGATAGACACGTCGAGCCACCGAGGTCACCGAGGGTGAAATGGGGGCGGCCATCGCACGCCTCCGGTCAAAGAATGTCGCCCCAGGTCCCGACATGGCACCGGGACGCGCGGTCCGCTTGAACCGCGATTAAAGGCGCTGTTTAGCGCCTGCTTAGAGCGAGGTATATTTCCCCGAGCCTGGAAGGAGGGCAGACTGGTGCTTCTCAGAAACCATAAGAGGTAAATTGCCTCTTACCAGATTAAGCGCACTTTATTACTGTATCATCATTTACCATCGGTTGTGATTAGATTTTACACTTGCATATTTGACTGAAGTTTCCCGATAACATTTAAATCTGTAAGAAACCAGTTATTTATAGACATTTTTATACACATTTAAGCATCAAAGCGTATCCTGTAGAAATAACAACTTATTTTATATATAGTTAACAAGCTTTATAATTTATTTTAAATAGAAAAAGAATACAAACAAAAAGTCTGTTGTGGATAAATAAAATCACTTGTTAGTGAGTCTACGCCTAATAATTGAACATATGATAAATTTTTAGACAACTAGACACACTGTTAAATATATGTATTTGTAATATGTATATATACGTAACTGTGACTAACTATACAATGAATAGTTAACTAGAGTAACGCTACAGTTTATGGAATAAAAAATGAGATTATACCTAAGACTTCTACAAGTCAAGCGAGCCTCTTTTATTCTTTACGGTCCTTACATATTTCAGACAGATTATAAAATAAAAAAGCCTTTGTTTGATCCTGCAACATTTCTTCTTAATTTAGGTACCGTTATTTTGCTATTTTGTCTATAACACTATGTTTACTATTAGCAAGACACCTAAGTTGGGTAAACGCCTCCTCCACTTGTCTCTATCCTGAGCTGCTTGCCACCACTTTTATTATTTCGTCCTCCCAGCGCGATGAGGGCTTGCCTTTCTTTCTTTTTCCTTGGGGTCCTCTTCATATGGTGGTGCTACAGATCCATCTGCTGTCTCAGCAATCAAAATGATTTAAAACAAATTCAAATTTTCACAATTAATTTCAATAGTTCTTTCTTCCTGTAGGTTTTTCAGCACTTTTAATCATTAATTATAGCTTTTTCCACATAATGATATTAAAGAACGGCTAAAAATCTACAAATACGAAGGTTTCTTCGCGATTTGCTCTGAGAGAAACCCACATCAAATTCAGTCGAACATCCTTTTTTGTCAAATGATATATAGAACTATTAATAATCTGAAATTACGAGGGTTCCTTTGTGCCCTGTACTGAAAAAAGCCCGCAATAAACTCAGTCGGGTATCCTTTTTCTATCATTACAACATACTTAGAATTTATTTTATTAACTATAACGCTGTTATGTCCTATAAGTAACCCTTTAAGTTATGTGATATTTCGAAAGATCATCAAGAATAAATTAAAAGATCTGATCATAATGGTAGTGACGTCTGCCAGAGGGGTATAACAGCTTTATCAAGCTCAAGCAAGCTCGTGACTCTCCGAAGAGATTTCTATAATTACGCTGATTATTACAACGGATCGTGCCGTGCCGTTTTGCCGACCCTGGGGCAATATTTAATCGTGCCCGATTATAATTAAGAAAATTGCATTTATTGTACACTAGAAGCCTAATGGAGAGATTCATCTCGTTTAGATTCTCGCTCGGTTCCTTACGTACTTGACTGTTCTTTACGAGACAAGAAAATAACGTCAGGAAACCTGCACAGAAATGGAGTAATTCTAAGGTATATGGTACCTCCTAAACCAGCATTGGAGTCTAGGCGGTAAAAACCCTCTATCTTATAAAGGAAAAGCCTGTGCCCAGAAGTAAGATGTTAATAGTTTACTACTTACTATTTTTGTACGCAAATATGTTAGTTTAGTTAAGTATTTATAAGCTGACTTTATGAAATTTATGGCTATATATATATATATATATATATATATATATAGCCATAAATATATATATATATATGTATATATATATATGTAGATATATTCTGAAGTTTACAAATAATTTTGCTGAGTTTTCTAAGTTTTAATCATATTATACTCGTATATAAAGAGCTTACTAACAATTGAAATTTATATTAAGATTATATCAACAGTTAATATATTACAAACAATTAAACGGATGTGAAATAAAAATCAAAACTTGCTAAATATATAAAGATTTTGAATCTTAAACTTGCGAATTAATTTAATAATATTTTAACTCATTTATTTCAAGTGGCCAGCTCTCATTTTGTTAGTAACATTTGCTTATTTCTATGTAAGTTTAAGTAGGCTCAAAAAGCACTTTTGAATCGCCAGTTGTCTGTCCGTTGGTAACAAATCTACCACCGGTTCGGAAAGTTCAATCCGCTGAGAAGGAACCGGCAAGAAACTGAACGGTTACTCTTTTAAACATAGTTTTGTTTGCTACAACGTGTAGTATATTGCTTCTGCAAGCAACTGAAATCAAGTCCAAACATTTCTATCGCTTAAATAATCTTCAACATTATAATATGCCTTTTGTAAAAGGATGTATTTGACATATTTCTTAAACCTATAATATACGATAAATGTTAGTAACGATTACTTGTAAGTTAGTAACATAAATTAACATTAAATTACAATAATCACCCAGATTTGAGAGTGTCTTCTGATTTACCTATATAAACGACAAACTTTCATATTAGGTTCACGTTCTGTTTTATTTATACATAAGTTACTTAAGTAAAAGAAAACTATTATAAAAATAATGAGATTTTATAGGCCACAAGGAAGAATTGTTACTAAACTATGCAAGGATATAACGCGCTTAATTTACTAATTTAACTGTGATTCCTTTCAAAATACTGAAATATGATGTGATTAATATACCTATTTCTCAATTCCTCTGAAACCATAAAGCATACCAACAATTCCAGAGTTCAACGATCCTAATTGTAGAATGTAATAACACAATAATCCGAAAAGTTAGTTAGGCTACAACGTTCAAACAAAGTAAATGAAGATACTTAACCTTGTTGAGAAGTTTGATCCAATAAAACAAAGTTCCGAACAAACGAATGCATTAAAGTCACCCGCAAACTGATCCAATCGTAATATCGCACTTCCAGACATCGAAAGTTAGTATGCATTGACTTTGAAAAGTAGTCCAAAACTTAGTTTGGTTATGTTTATGAAACTATTCGGATGGGAGTGTGTGCCGCCGATACACATGCAAGAACTCGCGCCCAACTCTAGGCATAGTTCGCTAAGTGGAACAGCTGTAAAACAAAGTAGCGAAGGGTCTAGGAACTTGATGTGTACGGTGGCAACTATTCAGGCTGGAACATGTGTCCTCCGAAGGCTTCTCGGGAACAGCGGAGGCGTCACGGCCCGTCGTCGCTTTACAACTTTGACAGTTTAATTCGGGAAGCACGGGCGCGGACATCGACCGCGGCTTATAAATAACTCTAACTAGCTTTAACAAAGTATTGCTGAGTATGATAACGAAACGATGCCTACGCTCCGCCCCTCGCCCCCTCGCCGCCCGCGTGCAGATAAACTTTTAAAATGACTTTGGAAGCTTTTGAGCTTTTAATCGGCAAAGTTGTACAGACAGACAGTTCGGGTACAATCCTTGAACCGCTTGCGCCGGCGACGGCGGCCGCAAAACTTTGTTTTACAGGACTACTTTTCTTCTTGTTTCAAGGTTGGACTCTTAAAACAAACTCCGGTTCGACGGAGTTCGTGAACTCGGGCGCCAACAATTTACAAATTTCTCTCTTTCATAACAACTAACTGCCGCTCGGCGCGCGGCGAAAGTTGTCCTGCGTAGATCTTAATCGCATTGTCTGTTGCGCTCGCGGCTCAAACAGCTGATTGTGACGACACACTTTATCTTTTGCATTCATTTGGGTGCGAACTATTTCACTGACTATCTACATTTATAAATCAGTTGGCAAATGGAGCAGTATTGAAGAAATGTGGTGACAAAACGATCCCTCTGCGAAATGGACGTCGGACGGCACCCTCTGATCCATTTATTCAATTTGTTTAAGTGACACTGATAGCGAGAATGCGGTTGAAAAAACTCGTCTGCCAAATTTGACGGCGCCCCCGGCGACGGCTTCTTTTTTCACTACCCTCACCTGTCGAAGTGGTATCGCGTGAAAAACACTGATTGGCTTTTAATCTTTACGTTCTCCATTTTCAAACCTTTCAATTTAAAGTGTCCACGTCGTATTTTGTGTGTAATCTTTAAAATGGTGGTTGGATGAGGGTTGGTTTTTCAAATGGTTTTAATGAAATGCAGGCACATATTGGGTATTGCGCGTAAATTTTACGTAACTAGAAATAAATAGGTTGCGGGTGTGTGGGGCGGGGCGGCGTGGGCGCGGCGTGCGCGCGCAGCCCCCGTCGTTCCTCCCGCGAGGCCTGCACTCGGCCTCCGCGTAGTCCGCGAATCGCATCCCGCGAGGAACCCGTGCTACGTCAAACGCTCCGTAACCCGTCGCACCGCTACGGCGTAACTTTTAACAGCGTAGTGCCTCTACGCGTCGCTACGAATCCGTTACAAAACGAAAAATCCGCGTAAAAGTGCAGTGATATTTTCTCAATACAATCTCTCAGTGTGTGTTAAAACTTTAGTGCGTGATGAGGGATCACCTCTCGATTTTATAGCGATGTCGGCCCTCGTCCGACCCGTTTGGTAAGTCATTTAAAAACAACAAATATTAATTCAATTTCAAATTGGTACGTTTATCGGATTTATTTCAGCAGTGAAACAGCCGTTAAAACGTTCAAGAAGATGTCAAGATGTAATTAAAAAAAAAAAAACGTTCACGCACAAATCCCACGCTCGTAAAACCATTTCACGAAATGCTTTCAAAATGTTAGTCTCGTTACTTGAAAATAATTTTCTTGTTACCTATTTGTGTTTAAAATTTCACGTTTGACGTGTGTTGTTTAATTGAATAAGCGTTAAGAGCGAGTCGTGAAACCGCGACTTTATTAGGTTTATTGCGGGAATATGTAATCGTGCGACGATAACTGCGTTAGTAAATATTATATGAACACACAAACCACAACTATTTGCTCAAGAAATTTACATATTCGTTCCATACAGATTATTATATTATTTGATAACTTAAACGTTTAACTACCGTCTAGTAAAATCAAATAGGCATTTACGTCTTCCATAAGTTAAGTATTATAGTCCAGTTAAATTTCGTATATTATATTTATTTCATTATTAAAAATGCTTAGCGAATATTTAAGCCTTAAAAATTTATATACCACTATTCTGATTATTAAAAATAATAAGACAAAAACGGTCATTTAAGATTTTTTTATAATACCATAATTAAAAATAATTTAGAACAAATGAATTGTAAGTATAGAAAAAAATACTAAATAAAAGAAATTAAGAAAAAGATTTGACTTGAAAGATTTCGTTTCGTTAAAAAAATCTGTATTTTTCATATTTATAAATGGGAATCCTAATTGAAATATAATTAATTTTTAAATTCATTTGCCATTTATGGATGGAAGTAATAATTTTACCCCTTTAGTTTTGAACATTGTAATGGAAATAGTAATTTTTATACAGTAGATCTCTGAATATTTATTTTTAAAAAGAATAAAAGAAGTTTTGGATATTAAAAGAAGAATTCCTTTACAAATAGATATCTTGTGTTTTATAATTTTTACTTGTGAATGTAACATTTATCATAGATTATATATAAATTATAAATTAAATAATTGTACTAATATTAGCAACTTTATTAATACATCGCTACGTCATTAAATATAACACGATATTACATCGGATTACCCAAGCGTAATGCAGAAATAGCTAGGGTTACCAAAATGTATTAAGTAGAACTCGATAATATCTAAAATTATACCTTAATTTAAGCATATAATAAAATTTTAAGCTAATTTTACAAAAACACTGAAGTTTAGACTTTCCCTAACTAAAACTTGTGACGCCAAACAACTATTTACGTTACAGTAAGATGCTATGTAAAAACCATAACAGAAAAATTACTTTTTACCAGGTATAAGTGCTTCCAAATTAGACTGCATCATCACTTATCATCAGTTGAGATTACAGTCAAACGGTAACTTATCAGCAAGAAAAAAACCCTCGTAATTTTAAGTGTTATTCATTAAAAAACACACAGAATTTTTTGAAGAGGCGCGTGAAACCACTATAACTTGTTTCCGGTTTGTCGTCTAGGGCTTTACGAAAAAAATTGCTTCATAAGGGCAATAAAAATATTTAACAACTCTCCTCGCTATTTGAAAGAATTGCCACTGAAATATTTCAAACCAAAAATTAAAAATTGGTTGGCGTACGAGTGTTACTATAACATGATTGAGTTTTATGACAAGGGGTAGCGAAATATACTGATTTCCTCGTTTTTTATTTCTTTGAAAGTTTAAAAGTTTATCCTTTTTGAAATGTTAAATGTCTTTTTAAAGTTTTATTAAGATTCTTCGGGACAAGATTCAAACGAAAGAAAGGAATATTTATATAATAATTAAAATGCGCCATCAGAAACAAAAGCACCCATTCATTTTTATAATTTATTTTATGATATCTTTCATAATATTTTTTTTGATTTAAAGGTCTGTTTGTTAAAGTCATGAAAAGTGATGACAAGAGACATGGGCAGTATAAAATAATTTCGACATTGTTTCATATATATAAAAATTATATTCAAATTTTGTAATTACTGATATTTATTTAAATACAATTTAACAGAAGAGTTTACGGGTGTCCTGCTAATTCCCTATGTTACACACGTAGTTTCACACAGCCTTGAAAACATAGCAAAATCCGATATCAATAAACGTCTACATCGCGAAAATGTCACTGCTATTTTCTCGCGACGAATTGCGTAGCTAAAAAGAAAATAAACGGATAACAAAGTTATAAATCCATTATTTATAAATAGATATTGTTATTTGGAAGAAATATCAGTTCAAATTGTCGTTTAAGTGAATGAAGCCAACTGTACAATATTTTTGCACCGCAACGGTTCACCACGCCATTCAAAACCGTTTAACTCAGGTAGGGTTGCCACTAAACGGATTTCACGTATGCCGATCTTGATAAGGACACAAATTGTTTCCACTGAAGCCGGTGAAGTTATCTGATGGGACGGTCCCGTGTATTTGTGCTTTATTTCGTACACAAAACAATTCAGATTTGATTCGATTGCAAGCTACGTGGAAATTCATATGTGTTTTGTTAGTTTCTTTATAAATAATGTCGGTTTACAGAAGATAAATTTACGTCATAACGTCATAAGATAGCGTTGATAAAATAAAAGTGTCTGCGTACAAACTTCAGGTGACAGAAGTGAAACTTCATTGGCAAACTAATTTTTAAGTCTTGTTTATATTTATACAAATCTAAAACTTTAGATTTCCCAGACTTAGAATGAGGGAAATAGGAAGATATGTTAGGAATTTTATTGTTTACTAAATATTAAGTGTTTAATATTTTATGAAAAATAATATTATATATGCCACGTGTTATTTGTAAATTTTAAAACTACCGTACCATCAAATGAATTAGCATAAAAAACGCTGCACATTTTTGTAACGATAAACACGCGTTTCATCTGTAAAAAAATTACCCTCATGCGCCTAAAAAAGGTTCACTTCAAAAAATTTTGCATGCGTCGTAATCGTACGTTTAGGCAGATCGCGCTTCTCTGTCGCTTGTTCCGCGCTCCCGCAGCAACAATTGATTACTAAGACGTCAAAAAAGTATATTAAATTGGGCCTTGTACTAGAAATTTATTAATTTATATTTGTTTCATTATAATTGTGGCACAAAATATTTCGAATACAAACACTAAGATGTAAGCTAATCCAATTAATAACATATAGTTCTAATGTACAAAATATATTTAGCTTAAATCGTTTTAATGTATATAATATTTGTATAAAACGTTTTAATTTCAAGGTACCTGTAAATCTTGTTTATTTACTTAACATTTTAATAAAAAATGTGTATGTAATTCTAATTCAAATACGTAATTTCCTTTAGAGCCTTTACTGACTTCACAGTTAGATTAATCACATACTTTGTGATGCGTAAAGCAAATGGACACATTCTAAGTTTTATTTATTATTTATGTGTCAAATTATAATTTATATCATTGTTTTATTCGGCGAAAGAAAAGATCGTGAGAACACCTTCATATATAGTGAGAAAATTTGGGGGAAATCGTAATGGAGTTATGTCGCAAGTTCTAACTCAAATATGAGTGAAGCTAAGTTAATAAACTATGCCTAAAATTTAAAATGCATACATTTACTTACAGTTAATTGTATATAAACATAAATTCTAACTCAATTGGTAACAAAAAAATCTAAGAAAATTTAATTTTACAAATATTATGTATTAAAATTGAAATGACATCACATTGTTAAGCTTCTTGTACGACTTTTAATACATTAGATGGATGTTTTTGTGAATACCACGCTAAAAATAGATGTACGTTTATTCAGTATTAGAAAGGGCGGTCTTTTTGCTTTAGCGATCTCTCCCAGACAGTCCTGGTTTTAGGGAAACCGTCAAAGAAAGGATAGAGAAGGTATATGATGTGTATAAATGAAATGGTATACAATTACTACACATAATATACAAAAATGTTGTTCAATTTATCGAATAATTAAATAATATTCATTTATAGAATACCTAGGCTTTAGAAGTGTCTGTTAATGCAGATTTGTTTTCTTTCTTATTATTGTCAGTGTAAAAATGTAAAGTATTTTGTAATACAACAACAACGTTAAGTTTAAAATCATAAGTAACGAATACACGCTACAAACCCATTCGCACAAGGAGGGCCGATACACCGATAACCCTCATCCCTATTACACCCTCAGTATAGGGTTGTCGATCGTCAAAATAATCTCAAAATATTGTATATTTTTCAAAAGCCTTTATTGATGAATTTAGTTTAAATTACAAAAGTTTTCTGTGTGCCTATAACCTATTTCTGTTGGTTATTAACTAACAAACTGTAATATTGTTAACTATCATACTACTAAACTACAATTTGTAATACTTAACTATAATATTCAATGATACTTACGTTTTAACATCACTGCAGCTACAGACATGACAATTGTCAAATTTAGCTTAGGTTAGGTAAGTATTTTAGCTTTTTTTGTCACTGGGAAACACTACCGCTGCAAAAAACTAACCTTACTTTAATTATTGTCATTTTTTACGTGTAGGTTAGTTAATGTTAGTGTTTTTCGCTAGGAAACAGCATCGGGTCAAAACACTAACCTTAGCTTAATAGTCGTCATTTTTACGGTTAGATTAATTTACGTTAGCTTTATTAGCCTCTTTTTTGCTGAGAAACAATATCGCTGCAAAAAAAACTAACCTTACCTTAATAATCTTCATTTTTACCGGTTAAGTTAGGTTACGTTACTTTTTTTTAGTCTTTCTTTGTCGCTGGGAAACACCACCGCTAAAAAAATCTACCCTTACCTTAATAATCATCTTATTATCCAAAGGTTTTCTGTGTGCCTATAACTTATTCAAGTTGGTTAAGCTTACAAATGATTTCTGTAAATTCTTCATCTTTAACTACTGTCATTACAAGTTTGTTTTTATTTCCTGTTAACTAATAAACTGATAAATATTTAATTATGATACTATTATATAAGTTGTAGCTATTTACTAAATTTAACTATAATAATTAACCGTTGCAACATTTTAATACGGAAAACGGTAATCATTCTACAACTTTTATTACGATAAAGTATAAGGATCTCCATTCTGTCCTGTTCTATTTACCTGAGATCTTCGCATCTCTTAGTCTGTCTATTTCTTTTCCTTTTACTGTCTAGTGGTTACCATTCTGTCCATTTTTCTATCTTCTCTCTTGTGATATGAATTTGGTATAGTTTTTTTTTGTTTTTTAATTTTCTATTGTACTTCGTCGTCGTCGTCGTCGTCGCTTCAACCGATGGACGTCCACTGCTGGACATAGGTCTCACGTAATGACGTCCACAAGGCCCGATCTTGAGCCGCCTGGCTCCAGCGGCTACCGGCGACCCTCTTTATGTCGTCGGTCCACCTTGTGGGGGGTCTCCCTACACTGCGCCGTCCGGTGCGGGGTCGCCACTCCAGCACCTTTGGCCCCCAACGTCCATCGGTCCTTCGGACTATGTGCCCTGCCCATTGCCACTTCAGGTTCGCGATTCGCAGGACTATGTCGGTGACTCTGGTTCTACTACGGATCTCTTCATTTCTGATTCGATCACGTAGAGAAACTCCGAGCATAGCCCTCTCCATCGCACGCTGAGTGACTCTGAGCTTCCGCATGAGGCCCATAGTCAGCGACCA